>JAHIAM010005915.1:0-132190 GCA_021605205.1 Aegilops longissima
CGTTTCTGACTCCCTTCTAACCGGTGGTTGTTCACGGCGCTCTACCACCGCGGCGACGCAGGTTCGAACGGTAGCCTCCACCCCCATTTTTCGGTTTATTTATCCTCGGTGCGCCTCTGCGCAGTGATAGTATTAGGGCCGAGCCTTTTCTCTGTCGATCGCCCCGCACCAGTGGTGTGAGGCGGGGTTCCACCGAGGAAGGTTGAATCCCCACAGGGCTGTTTCTTCCCCTTTTAACCCATTTCACCCTGTCTCTCTATGGCGGTGGGGCAGTCTGTCGACCTCCGCCTTCCCCCTTGTGCATATTTTTTCTGTTTCCCGTTTCCATTTCCAGCGGTGTCTCTTTTCTGTTTTAGGCAAGTCAAATCTGGACATTTCAAATCTGGAAATGCCATTTACGCTAACTTCCATATTAGGAGGTTTCAACTTGATGCTTTTGGGATGATTTTTCTACTACCCCAACATATTATATATGTTTTTGGGTGAAAAATCCCACCAACTCAGTGGTGGCATTAGTTTTTGCATTTGGGCAAGTTTGTGATCATCTTTTTGCATCATGGTTATGTATTTTGTTTTTCATGGGCATATCTATTTGTATCATGCTATGATGTAGTTTGCACATGCATGGCTTGGTTTCTTCATGTTGTTATGTAGGTTTCTCTCCTTGTTTTTACCATATCCAACCCGTGCATCCGTTTCGGTGATCTCTACTCGATTTCTTGAAATCACCTCATCTTTCGATGGCATGCTTGGTTTGCCAAGATGATGCCTAGTCTTTCATGTACCTTCGGAGTGCTCTTCGCTTTGCATATCATCTTGCATTTCATGTCATGTTGTATCATGTTGATTGTGCATTGCGTGACTCATTGTGGTTCCTTGTTTTGTTGTTGCTTTGGGTAGGCGGAAATGCGTGAGCGAGGAACTGTTGAGCGTTTTGAGGATCAGGCTTTCGACAACTCTGAGAACATTGAGCAAGATGATCATACCCTCGAAATCACTTCTATCTTTGCTATGCTAGTTGCTCGCTCTTTTGCTATGCCTATCTTGCGATGCCTACCACTTGCTATATCATACCACCCATATTGCCATGTCGCTCTAACCATCCTTTCCTAGCAAACCGTTGTTTGGCTATGTTACGCTCAGCTCAGCCCTCTTATAGCGTTGTTAGTTGCAGGTGAAGCTGAAAGTTGTTCCTTGTTGGAACATGGAGATGTTGTTCCTCTTTGGAGCATGTTTACTTGTTGGGGATATCACAATATATATATCTGCTTATGTTTAACATCTATATACTTGGTAAAGGGTGGAAGGCTCGGCCTTATGCCAGTGTTTTGTTCCACTCTTGCCACCCTAGTTTCCGTCTACGGTGTTATGTTCCTTGATTTTGCGTTCCTTACGGTTGGGTGATTTATGGGACCCCCTTGACGATTCGCTTTGAATAAGACTTCGTCGGCAAAGGCCCAACTTTGGTTTTACCATTTGCCACCTAAGCCTTTTTCCCCGGGTTTGAGCCGAGGTCATCTTTATTTAACCCCGGACGGTGCTCCTTGGTCTTGGCGAACCAGGCAGCTAAGGGGCCACCTCGGGGAACTTCGGGGCTGGTTTTACTCGTAGGCTGACCTATCCGGTGTGCCGAGCGAGATATGTGCAGCTCCTATCCAGGTTGTCGGCGCGGTCGGGTGGCTTCTTTGGTCTTGTTTTATTCTTTGTCGAAATGTCTTGTAGTCCGGGATTCGAGATTGATCGGGTCTTCCAGTAGAAGAATAATCCTTAGATTGACCGTGAGAGCTTATAATGGGCTAAGTTAGGACACCCTGAGGTAATATCTTTGAAAGCCGTGCCATGATTATAGGCGAGATGGGAATTTGTTAATGTCCGGTTGTAGAAAACCCAAAAGGCCAAGCATGACAAGAACCCACAAAATTGGATGAGGCCAAATTGATATATTGCCCAAAGGGAAGCTTACATCAGGAATGTTACATATGTGGATGTGAGAGAGTGGTCGAGGGCTTTGAGCATATCACTAAGCACTTTGAGCAAGCAAGCCATTAAGCAACACCTCATCCCCTTTTAATATTATTGGCTTTCCTATGGACTCAATGTGATCTTGGATCACTGAAATAGAAATGTAGAGTCCTGAGCTTTGAGCTTGAGCCAATCCTTTGTCCTTATCATCTTGAAGGGTTCCACATCCTCTAGTCCATGCCACTCCTTTGTTGAACTTATCGAAACATAGTAGGTAGAAATAGTCAACAAGAGATATGTTGACATTAATTACCAAAATCACCGAGGGAGCTTGTACTTTCAATCTCCCCTTTTTGGTAATTGATGACAACATACATCAACTTTGGGTAAAGATATGAAGAATAGCAAGTAAAGCTTTGGAAAGACATGTAACATGCATATGCTCCCCCTTCATGTATGCATTCATGTGATCATGGAATGTGAGCATGTGAATGCATAACCATGACAGAGCAAGCAATGAGTTACATTTATCTTGGCTATATGCATCGAGCAAAAGGTGTGAATATAGGAAATATACCTTCTTGCTCATGAGTTTTCTTGCAAACAATATATATCAGCAAGAGATCCTCATGCACATAGTGTGATGCATATACTTACCTTGTGGTATTGAGCTAGCTTTGGAAGAGATTAACATGGGTAAACAAGGTTAGACAACACAGATACATCTATTAATGGGAGGAACAACAAACCACAAGAGTACAAGATTGGGATGACATGTAGAGAGTGAGTACTAGGTACTCTATTGGATATAGACATGTCCCCAAGGTAAAGATATGCAATGAATTCAAGATTTCCTTCCTTAGATGTCTTGCTCTGAACTTATGGGATCTGAGGGAGAAGATAGGGAGCAATCGGACAAATGCAAACAACCAAATAAGCACAAATATGAACATGTCTTTCCCTCTTAAGAAATGTGTCTTCTCTCCTCTTGAACACCAAGCATCTGGGGCTTTTGATGTGATTCCTCTCCCTTGTTAAAGTGATTAGCTTTGATGTGCTCTCTCTCCCCTTTAACATCAATTTCCAAGAAGGTCCTTCTTGAGTGTGAGTCAAAATAGGTTTGGTCCTTGAGTCCAGGCAGCGCATCATATAGAGTGTGATCTTGTTAGAGGACAAGAATCATTGAGTGGAGCTGGAACAAAGTGCGGGAACAAGTAGCAAGTTGTCTTTCTCACAGTGAAATCGGTGGCACGGAGTTGTGTGCTTGGCCGAGAAAGTATTTAGTTGGAATGAAAGCAACAGGGGGTGTGACCAGAGTTCATCAAGAAAACACTTGTCACCTCGACTCACTAGAAGCAGTAAGATCTCTGGATTTGCAAGGAATTAACGCTGAAGGATTTGGAATGAATTGGATGCGGAATGCAAAACAAAGAAAATAAAGGAAGTCTAGATGAAGTTTTTTGAAGGAAACAAATATGCATGAGACAAATGCAAGGCGGAAAGCACAGAGAACTTCATCTAGAATTGGTCGTTGATAGAGTCACCTATGTTAGAGTATATTGACTTAGGTCAAGTGAGATCCTTGATCATAGGTCATACTCATCGTTTAAGCTCAAAATGGGGTTACCATTTTTCGTTTAATCATCTTGATGTATTCACATCTTGTTGAGTTACTTTGACCCATGACTTGGGTAAAGCTTCTAAGATGGAATAACATACCTTAGGTGGTGGTGTTGATCTTGATCATGTAGTTGAACTTGTGTGAGTTGCTCGAGGTTGATGTATCAAGAATCGGGAGCACCACTTGGAAGTGAGTTCATCTACCTACATGGATTAGTTTTCAAGGAGGAGGACTTGTTATCCAAAATGACAAATATGAAATTTGATATAGAATTTGTCAAGGATATGTTTGAAGGGTTTGATGCTTCCTTGTCTTCAACCACCGCAGTAAAGACTTCATTGATGAGGAATTGCTCAAGATGTGAGTGAGTTGCAATCTCATAGATTTGGATTCATCAAAGTACCTTCAAGGTTAGATAGCATGCAGGGTGCAAGTATATCCAAACATATAAATAGCATCATGAAAGAAATAGCAAGGAGCTCATGCCTGCATGTATCAAATGGAGTTCTACTCCAAGTTTGAAGCATCAATGATGTTCAATTCTCCTCTCAAATGGAAAAGAATTTCTCATTAAGCGGTTTGGTGAATATATCATAATTGCTTATCGATTACGAACATGGCAAGATCAATGTCCTTCTTAACATGATCTCGAATGAAATGATGACGAACTTATGTAGTTAGTTGAGAATGTTCCGGGATTATGAGCAATCTTAATAGCAATTTCATTGTCACAAACAACGGAACGTCATATATATCCCATAAGCCTTAAGAGTTTGGGTCATCCAAATGAGCACAACATGAACCAGCGGCAATGTATTCGCTTGGCGGTGGATAAGGATACCTAGTTTTGTTTCTTGGAAGACCAAGACAAGATCTACCAAGAAATTGACAAATGCGAAGTGGACTTTCTATCAACCTTGTCTCGGCATAGTCCAAGATGAATGTGAGCAAGTTCGAAGAGGACCTCTTAGGATACAAATGCCAAAATTTGGTATATGTATTAGTATCTCTCTATCTTTTCATAGCCTTATGTGACATTCTTTAGGTAAGCTTGATATCATGCATATGCACACTTAGCATAATATCGAGAATGAGAGGCACATAGATATAACAATGAACCAATCATAGGCGGAAACTTTTGATCAACGGTTCATCTTTGGTCAAATCAAGATGTCACTAGTAGGCATGGGTGTAGTCATACCTTTGCATTCTTGCATATTGAACTTCTTGAATAAGTCCTTGGTGTAGTTTGTTTGAGAGACAAAGGTTCCTTCCTTATTTTGTGATTTGCAAACCAAGAAAAGAATTGAGTTCACTCATCATAGGCATCTCAAACTTCTCGACATTAGCTTTCCAAACTTCTCATTAAAATGAGGTTAGTCAGACCAAATAATATCATCAACATAAATTTGGCACACAAATAGTTCTCCATTAACCCTTTTAGTAAAAGAGTAGATCTATTTTTCAATTTCAAAGCCTTTTCAATAAGAACTTGGTCAAGCATTTATACCACCTACGAGCTTGTTTAAGACCATAAAGAGCTTTGTGAAGTTTGTAAACATGATTAGGTTTCTTAGGATTGACAAAGCCGGGAGGTTGCTTAACATAAACTTCCTCCTCAATTACCATTTAAGCACTTTTTATTGTCCATTTGGTACAAGGTGATATCATGGTGATTAGCATAAGCCAAGTAAGATCTCGAATGGACTAGAGTTACAACGAGGGCATATGTCACCGCCATAGTCCATAACCCGACTTGAGTGTAGCCTTGGGCGATGAGGCGTGCTTTATTTGCGAACTACTTGTCCCTTCATCTTGCTTGTTGCGGAAACACCCATTTGGTACCAATGATGTTGTGGTTGGTGTTGGTCTTCGACCAATGTCACCTTGGTTTCTTTCAAAGTTGTAGCTCTTCATATTTTATCAATCCGAATCTTCCAATGCTTCTTCCAACCTTCCTAGGTTCAATGCTGAGATGATGAATAATGTTCTGAAATTATCTACAGAGTTTTAAATAGTGATTCTCGGTTTGGATATCATTGTAGATTTGCTGGCCAGGATGGTCTTTGCACTCTTGCTCGAACTTGTGAGAGATTTTGTTTTGATCAAATTGGAACATCTTCTCATCTTGTTCTTCTTCTTGGCCTTCTTCATTGTTTTCGTTGTCATTTCCTTGTCGTGTGTGAAGAAGGGTTGATGAGTTCATATTGGTGTACTTCCTGCGTTTGCTTCATCTTGGTGTGTCGGCTTGTGGATGCTTCGTAACAACTCTTGGTTCCACCTTATACGTGGTGAAGCTTCCACTTGAGCGGACAGTGTAGCATGTTGATTTAATCGCCCAGTGTACTTGGAGTTATTAGCGTCTTTGCCATGTCATTTGTTCATTATTTTTGCCATGTCATCATCACACATTTCATATCATGTCATCATGTGCATCTCATTTGCATACGTGTTCGTCTCATGCCAAGACTTTTCCATTGTCCGTTTTTTAATCCGGCACTCCTATGTGCTCAGCGCCCTCTTTTACCTCTTTTTTGTGTGCGGTGTTAACTTTCTCGGAATGGTTGAGGTTTGCCAGCGGCCTAGGTATAGCATTGAACCGCTGTCAAGTTTAGTGCTGCCATTTTGGAAGTGTTTGATACTCCAGCAGTTCTTAGGAGTAACATAAGCCCCTTCTCTTTGCAGCCTTACCCCTTTCAAGTGGCCCAAAACCCCAGCAAACTCCTCCATGCTCTCCAGATTCGATCCGCGTCGCGTGGCAGCAACGCCTCATTTGGACTCTCTAGCTCCTCTACCTATATATGCCTCCCCTCGCTTCGTGGATGAAAGCCACCCCCTTGATCCCCACCTCCTCTGTGCGGTTTATGTCCGCATGCGTCGAACAAAACCAGCGCGCCGCCGCCCCTCGTGACGGCCTGTACGTATACGCGCGCCGTCTCCATGCGCCTCACCTGCGGGCCCTTGAAACCCAGCCGCGGCCCTCCGGCTCAGTCGGTGCCCGCCGCCGACCAGTACGCCCAGCCCCTTGTATCGCCGCGGCATCCGCCGCCTTCTCTCTCGGCCATGCGCCGCCCAGCCCTCGCCATCGCCGTCCGCCGTCCGTAGTCATGCCTCTCGCCTGCCCCGTAGCAAACTGCGCCATGCCGGCGGCGAGATCCGCCCGTATGCCACAGCCTCGCCCCTCGCCAGCGTCCCCTAACCCCACCGCCGCCCGTTAAACCGGCGAGATTAAGTAGTGGATGAAATCACCCCAGTCCGGGATCCATGAATGACGCTCACTTGGATCTCTCGTCCGCCGTCCGTCCGTTGACTTTCTCCGGAGGTTGTTGCCGTCCAAGTCCCGGATGTGCTAATGTTTCGTGCATTTTCATCGCATCATCTTTCTTGCATCGTAGCTCCGTTTAGTGCGTGTAATATGTCAAATTGTTGCGTCTCGGTAGATCAATTTCATCTCATGCATCATTTCATTTGAAGCTCATCTTGAATTTGCGGAAATGCTGTAGAAGAGTGCTATGTGATGTTAGTTGATTCTTATCGAACATAACTTCATTTTGCCATGGATGTATTGCACCTATGAACTTGAGTCCTACATGTGTTTTAATATGCCATGCCATCTTTACTTGGTATGCCGTAATTTTGTGATCTCTGTGGTGACTAGCACAAGCATGCAAACTAGGCTTCATGATGTTCTTGATTTCAGCCCTGTTACGCTGATATTTTTATGCCATGTTAACTTGATGCTTCATGAGAGATCCATGCTTTATTTTGAGATACTTTCAGTAAGGATGTTTTTGTTCTACATGTCTTGCTATATCCATCCATGCCTTTGTTTTAATTATAGGTACCATAGCTTGGAGTCAATCGAGCTCTACTTTTTTCTATAAAATGTTTCTGGCTTGAGTTGTTTTACATGTTATTCAATTTGCCAAGGTTGTTTGTAATTGATCCTTGCATGCTATGATGTTATTCTTGCCATGTAACTATACCCATGTCTTCTTCTTGTGAGTTGCCTTGCCATGTCATGTATTGCTTTCTTGTGGTGAGTGGTTCAACTCCTGTATGCCTATATCGTTGTTCCTGTATGAATACGTAATATAACACCATGTTTACATAGGTGCTATCATATTTTCTGATCTTTGGCTCATGGTCCTAAGGACTTTTGTTCTATGCATTTAGTAGATTCATGCCACCCTATATTTCCCTTGGGATGTTAACCCCAAGGGTCATCTTTATTCAGCCCCAGGCCAGTGCTTCTAAGTGTTGGCCCGAACCCATGAGCTAAGGGCCCCCTCGAGAACTTGGGGTTTGGTTTTACTCGTAGGATGTCTCATCGGTGTTGCCTGAGCAGAGATATGCAGCTCCTATCGAATTATTGTCGGTATGTCAGGCGGCTTTGCTGTCTTGTTTTATTCTTTGTCGAAATGTCTTGTAGCGGGATTCGAGCTGTCGGGTCTTCCAGAAGGAATATCCTTAGTTGATCGCGAGAGCTTATCATGGGCTAAGTTGGGACACCCTGCAGGTATAAACTTTCGGAGCCGTGCATGCGGTTATGTGGCAGATGGGAATTTGTTAATATCCGGTTGTAGTAAACTTGAAGCAAACTCTTCTAAATACACCAACAGTGTGCGTAGTGAGTGTCTCTTTTGGGGTTGATCGAGAGGAGAACACGGTTTACGGGTTATGTCGGCGTAAGTAGGAGTTAGGGATCACTTCTTGATCATTACTAGTTGACGACCGTTCCTTTGTTTCTCTTCTACGCTCTCATTTGCGTTATGTTAGCCACCATATATGCTGAGCACTCTTTGACCTCACCACTTTACCCTTCCTTTCCCTTTAAGCTTTGCTAGTCTTGATACCCATGGTAATGGGATTCTGAGTCCTCGTGGCTCCTGATTACTACCACCGATTGCAGGTACAGGTTTGCGATGATCATGGCGTGAGGCGATGTTTGCTTGTGTTGGAGTTCTTCTTCCTTCTTCTTCGATCGGGGATAGGTTCGAATCGGCGGCTGGGCTAGCAAGTGGATGTCGTTTGAGTTTACGTTTATGTTTCATCCGTAGTTGGATGTTGATCTTGTATATGATGTGATGTTGTATTCTTGTGGCATTGTATGCCTATGTATATATCCCCACTATTATGTAATGTTGATGTAATGATATCCACCTTGCAACGTTTTTCAATATCGGGTCTATCCTTGGTGGGACCTTGAGTTCCTTTTGGATAGGTCGCATATTAGGCGTGTTCAAGTTAATATCGAGCCTCGTGACCTAAGCCCTTGATTGATCGTGTAGTTTGGCCGTTGTTGAGTCTAGAAAAAACTATTTTGGAGTCTAGTTATATCGAAGAGGAATTCTTTTACTCCTCACCTATACGCTTTCTGGTGAGAAATCTTGGCGTGGGTGTTTTGAATTACTCCTCTTCCTTCAAATTTTCTTTAGGATCCTTGATTGGTTTTCGATCGTTGTTCCTCAGCTCTTTGCATCGGTGCATTTCTCGTCAAGTGATTCACCCTCTTTGTTTCCGTCCAATCTCGATTGTTTTCTTTCCCACCCACCACCCTTCTTCTTCTGGAACCAGTCCGTGTCAGTATCCATCCTACTCGTGAAGTCTTTGCTTTCTTTCCTCAATGATTTCAACGGTGTTTTCTCTTCAAGATATTAAGTTTTCCCTTCCGAGTTGCCTTTGTTTTCCGCCCTCCACCTCTTCTTCCGGAGTATGTCTCTCTCGACCATCAATTTCATTCATGTGGGTCTTCCCTCAATTATTTCAACGGTGAATTCGTCGTTGACATTCTTCATCTTTTTTCTTCCCGGTGGATTCAATTCAAGTTTTTAGGTTGTCATATTCTTTCCCTCGCTCAAATGTTTCCTTTCGTTCGCCTCTACTTGAGTTTATCATCCGGATGCGGACATCTCGGGGATTATTTATGTTCCAATTAATTCGAGTTGTCACCTCATTCAAATATTTCAATTGTTCGGTTGCATCATCTATCATTCAACATCCCTTTCCAGCGGTGTTTTCTTTTAGTGGGCCTTCCCACGGGTCTTTCCAGGATCTTACGACTCTTCTAATTTCCGGAGTTATTCAAATTCTTTTCAGTGTGGCGTAGAATGAATTTCATCAGTCACATGCCTTTTCCAAGATCGATTTCAAATCATTTCATTGTTGCTCAACCTCTTTGTTTTCATTCTCCGTTATCTCAATTAATTTTGGTGGTAGTTCGTCGTCATTTGAAGACCGATAGAGTTTCTCTTAAATCTTGTCCGTTCTCCCGAAGATTCATGGTTCTAGCTTCATGTTATCCTCTTGAATTATCCGTTTGTGGAATTCTTTTCTTATCCATCCGGAGTATTTCAGGAGTTGCTTTCTATCTCAATCATCGGAGGCCATCTTTTGGAAGATTTCTTCGTTCAAGTTTTCAACGTCGTTCTCCAATTATTCTATATTCTTGCCTTTTGATTCGTTCTTCATATTCTTCGGTGTTTTCTCTCTTTAATCAGTTCGCGATCTCTTGTTCTCTTGCATTTTAATTCCCTCAAGTATCTTTGTGCTTCCTAATTCTTCTCGTGATTCATTCTCTTTCATCAGGCATTTGAATTCTTCACGGTGGTTCGTTCAGATTCTTTTCCTTTGTTATCTTATAATCTATTCGTTCTTTCAATCCTACTGGGTGGTTCATGAAGACCTTCTCAAGTTTGCGATATGTCACTTCTCAATCCTTTTCAAGAGAATAAGTGTATGCAAAATCCATTGCTTGTCATCAATTTAATTTGATGAAGGATAAGCATACAATAATTCTTATTCTTATTTCATCAAGTGATTAATTCTTTTCTTGGAGTTGTTCTTGATGAATAAATTCTAGTTCAAGTGTCTTCATCTTTTCTTTTCGGAGTTCAATTTCCTCGTTTTAAATGGAACCTCCATCTAAATCATCATAATGCTCATCTTATTCTTTCATCCTTCATTTATCTCATCATCCTTTTGTTCTAGGAGTTCTTCATGGTGGTTCTTCATGATTTATTCATTCTTCAAGAGTTCATCAAGATTTTGTTGGTGGAATTCAAATCTATCTTCTCGCGTCTCGAAGTGTAATTAATTCTCAGTATTCTTTAGAATGGAGTTTTGCATTCTTTGTTCTCAATATTCAAATCCACTCAATCCTTCCTTCTAAGTTCTTTTCATTCAATTTTTCCAATTCTTCAGGAGGTATTGCGTTGTTTATCTCGTCAAGTGTCATTCCATCTTCAAGCTCATGTTCTATTCTTTCCTTGTTCAACGAGTGTGCTGCCTAAATCCTTTCAGTCTTACCGTTTCTTTTCTCATTCTAACCACTCCGGTTAGAGCGAATGGTTTCATATCTCTCCGATTCCGTGAGCTTTGATTCGTCATTCTCGTCGTTCCTCTCTTCTTCTCGAGTTAGCGCCCCGGATTCGATCGCCAGGTGTCGCGAGGTTATTCGCCGTCGTTGCCATGTCATTTGCTTGCGTGTTGCACTTTGCCATGTCATCATCTGCATTTCATATCATGTCATCATGTGCATTTCATTTTGCATACGTGTTCGTCTCATGCATCCGAGCATTTTCCCGTTGTCCGTTTGCAATCCGGCACTCCTATGTCTCCGGCGCCCCTTTTACCTCTTTTAGGTGTGCGGGTGTTAAACGGTCTCGGAATGGACGAGGTTTGTCAGCGGCCTTGGTATAGCACCGATGAACCGCTGTCAAGTTTAGCGTGCCATTTGGAGTCGTTTGATACTCAGCAGTTAACCAGAGTAACCAAGTAAAGCCTCTTTCTTTGCAGCCCAACACCTTTCAAAGTGGCCCCAAAACCCAGCAAACTCCCCTCCATGCTCTCGGTCGTTCGATCACGATCGCGTGGCAACCGCACCTCATTTGGACTCTCTAGCTCCCTCTACCTATAAATACCTCCCCTCCAAATTAGCGGATCAAATCCCCCTAAACCTAACTTTTTCCACCTCGCCCTTGTGGACATGTCCCCTTGCCGCGGACGAAATCGCGCGCGCCGCAGCCAATCAGGGGCCGCCCATCATCCTCTGCCGCCACCCAGCTCAGCCGCCCGCCCAGGCAGCCCCGAGCCGCGGCGAGCCTTGATGCCCATCGCCGCGCCGCCCGCGGCCAGCCCGCCCCTTCTCGCGCCGCCGCCCGGCCGCCTCGCCCGGCCGCCCCCGCCCGCGCTCGCGCCCTTGCCTCCGCCGCCATGCCCGCGCCGCGCCGGCCGCCCGCGCGCCCGCCAACCCGCCTCCGACCCGCTCGGCCCCGCGCCGCGCCCGTCTCGCCTCATGAGAAGCTCGCCGCCGCGCTCCAACTCCTCCGTCCGGCCGCCTCCACTTCGCCGGCTCCGCGCCGCCGCCCTCCGCCGCCGCCTCCTTGAGATCCGGCCGGATCCGGCTCTCCGCCTCCCTACCTTCCTCCCGACGTATCCTCTCGGCGAGCCACCGTCCCAATCCGCTCTCCGGCGAGTTGACTTTCCCCTCCCGAAATTCCTAAGTCCCTAAGATTTTGCATATTTTGTTGCATTTTCATCGCATGCCATAACTCTGCATCCGTAGCTCCGTTTTGTGCGTGTAATATGTCAAATTGTTCGTCTCGAAGAGTACATCATTTCATCTCATTGCATCATTTTCATTTGAGCTCATCTTGATGCCGAAATGCTGTTAGAAGAGGCTATGTGATGTTAGTTTGATTCTTATCGAACATGCACTTTTGTCATTTTGCCATGATTGATGTGTGCACCCTATGAACTTGAGTCCTACATGTGTTTTGTAATATGCCATGCCATCTTTACAGGGTGTATGCCATGTATTTTTGTGATCTCTGTGGTGACTAGCACAAGCATGCAAACTAGGCTTCATGATGTTCTTGATTTCAGCCTGTTTGCTGATATTTTTATGCCATGTAAACTTGATGCTACGAGAGATCCATGCTTATTTTGAGATACTTCAGTAAGGATGTTTTGAACATATGGTTATGCTCTATCCATCCATGCCCTTGTTTGCAATTATGGAGTGCCATAGCTTGAGTCAATCGAGCTCTACTTTTGCTATAAAATGTTTCTGGCAGGTTGTTTACATGTTATTCAATTTTGCCAAGGTTGTTGTAGTTGATCCGTGCATGCTATGATGTTGTTCTTGCCATGTATAGCTTCTATGCCATGTCTTCTTACTGTTGAGTTGCCTTGCCATGCCATGTATTGCTCTGTGGTGAGTGGTTCAAGCTCACCAACATGCCTACTTATTGTTGTTCTGCCATGTATGAATCTGTAATATAACTTGCCATGTTTACATGGGTGCCATCATATTTCTGATCCTTTTGGCTCATGGTCAGTAAGGACTTTTGTTCTATGCAATTAGTAGATTCATGCCATGCCTTTGTTTGCCATGATAAGTTCCTGTAACATGTTGTTTGATAGCTCTAAACATTGCAACTTTGATGTTATTTCTGCTAAGTCTGCAAGCTGTTATTATTTGCAATCTTGCCATGTGTTTTGAGCATGTTCTAGTGATTTCTGGAGATAGCTCAGTGTTCATGTTTTGTAATGCTTTACCTGTACATCATGCCCATGCCTTTTGTTTTCATGTTGAGGTCTGTAGCATGTTGTTTTGATGCTTGCAATATGCCTAGTTGCTGTTTTGGACAGATTGTTGTCTATGACTTGTATAGTGTGTATGTGTTGAACCGTTGCTCCGTTTTGAGTGTGCTCTATATGAAACTTGCTTGATTTTGCATGTAGTTTCATATTATCATGTTGCATCCTTGTTTTGAGGTGTTTGCTTGATGTTTGTATGCATTTTGCATCAATGCCATATTTATCTTGTTTTGCTCATATCTTCTAGGCGTAGCTCGAATCTAATGAACTTTATATGTAACTTGACTAAATTTCGTGTAGATCATCGTGGTGCATCTTAACTTGCTGTTTAACAACTTGAACATAAGGTTTATTCAGATCTGGACCAATTTCGAAATTTGCATATGAGGACTTCGGAATTGTTATATGTTGTTCCCGGCCTCATTTAAACTTGCTTTGATGTGTTGCTCTTGTTTGCATCATCTCTTGCCATGAGTAGCTTCATGTAGCTTTGTCATGCATCATGCTTGTTGTGCATCATGTCTTGTTCATGTGTGGTGTGTTTACTATGTTGTGTGCTTCTTCTTGTTAGTTCCTGTTTCGTTGCGATCGTGAGGATTCGTTCGTCTCGCTTGGTTGGCTTCATCCGTTCATCTTCTTCATGGACTCGTTCTTCTTCCTTGCGGGATTTCAGGCAAGATGACCGCTACTGGATCTCACTACTATCATTGCTATGCTAGTTGCTTCGTTCTATCGCTATGCTGCGCTACCTATTACTTTGCTGCTCAAGCCTCCCAAATTGCCATGTCACCTCTAACCTTTTGCACCTTCCTAGCAAACCGTTGTTTGGCTATGTTACCGCTTTGCTCAGCCCTCTTATAGCGTTGTTAGTTGCAGGTGAAGATGAAGTTTGTTCCTTGTTGGAACATGGAGATGTTGTTCCTTGTTGGAACATGTTTACTTGTTGGGATATCACAATATATCTTATTTAATTAATGCATCTATATACTTGGTAAAGGGTGGAAGGCTCGGCCTTATGCAGTGTTTTGTTCACTCTTGCCGCCTAGTTTCCGTCATATCGGTATTATGTTCCCGGAGTTTTGCGTCCCTAGCAGCGGTCGGGTGATTTATAGGACCCCTTGACGATTCGCTTTGAATAAGACTCCTCGGCAAGGCCCAACATTGGTTTTACCATTTGCCTCACCTACCACCTTTTTCCCTTGGGTTTAGGAGCCAAGGTCATCTTTATTAGCCCCGGGCCAGTGCTTCTCTAAGTGTTGGTCAAACTAAAACTTGCTGGGGCCCCTAGGGAAACTTGAGGTTTTGGTTTTACTCGTAGCCTGTGTCTCATCCGGTGTTGCCACGAGGCGAGATATGTGCAGCTCCTATCGGGATTGTCGGCACGCCAGGCGGTCTTGCTGGTCTTGTTTTATTGCTGTCGAAATGTCTTGTGGCAGGATTCGAGACTGATCGGGTCTTCCGGGAGAAGAATATCCTTCGTTGATCGAGAGCTTATCATGGGCTAAGTTAGGACACCCTGCGGGTATAAACTTTGAGAGCCGTGCCGCGGTTATGTGGCAGATGGGAATTTGTTAATATCCGGTTGTAGTAAACTTGAACAAACTCTTCTAAAATACACCAACCGTGTGCATGCGTAACCGTGAGTGTCTCTTTTGGGGTTGATCGAGAGGAGAACACGGTTTTAGGTTATGTCGGCGTAAGTAGGAGTTCAGGATCACTTCTTGATCATTACTAGTTGACGACCGTTCCTTTGTTTCTCTTCTCGCTCTCATTTGCGTATGTTAGCCACCATATATGCTTAGTCGCTGCTGCAACCTCACCACTTTACCCTTCCTTTCCTTTAAGCTTTGCTAGTCTTGATACCCATGGTAATGGGATTCTTTGAGTCCTCGTGGCTCTGAGATTACTACACCACCAGTTGCGGTACAGGTTTGCGATGATCATGGCGTGAGGCGATGTTTGCTTGTGTTGGAGTTCTTCTTACGCTTCTTCTTGATCGGGGATAGGTTCGGTCGGCAGCCTGGGCTAGCGAGGTGGATGTCGTTTGAGTTTACTGTTTATGTTTCATCCGTAGTCGGATGTTGATCTTGTATATGATGTTGATGTATTCTTGTGGCATTTGTGCCTTATGTATATATCCCCATCTATTATGTAATGTTGATGTAATGATATCCACCTTGCAAAAGCGTTTCAATATCTTGGGTCTATCCTTGGTGGGACCTTGAGTTCCTTTTGGATAGAATAAAGTATAACGGGTTTGTTACGGTGAGGCTGATATGCAAATCTTGCCGGGTAAGCTGTGAAGATACAAAGCGATTTGTTGCATGACAAGCTGTGATGGGCATCCTTCCATCATCATGGACTCTACAATGATACATCAAGCCCCATTGGACCTATGACAAGAGCTAGAGCATGTGCTTTGGAAACCGAGGTGAACTCCTTCCTGTAGCTTGCATATGGATCCCCAGTGGAACATTGTTGCTACCTCACCAAAATCGCTGGCATCATTAGGTCGAAGGGAACACCACCAAGAGGCTCGGGAGCACCCCAAGAAGAAGAACCACCCCAAGGCCACCTTGGACCAGAAGAGTGCTACAACAGCAAGCCCGGAAGTCCCAGGTGACCCCGTCTTGCGGGCCCGACCCCATTTACGGACTATCCGAGTTGGCTGGAACACCCGTGCGCAGGCACATCTGGTGCTACAGGACCCGTCACCTGCAGGCCTCGAGATGGGCATGATCCCCAATCCGAGCCTCTTCATATGCCATTAAGACTATAAACCGTACCTAGGGCTATGTTGGGGTTAGCAAAGTATTGATGAGATATTTGTGAGCTTTGCTCCTACCTCTTCCCTCTTGGAGGATCAAGACCCCCTAGGAAAGAATCCTTGTGGTTTCAAGACCTCCATACGTTTCTGACTCCCTTCTAACCGGTGGTTGTTCACGGCGCTCTACCACCGCGGCGACGCAGGTTCGAACGGTAGCCTCCACCCCCATTTTTCGGTTTATTTATCCTCGGTGCGCCTCTGCGCAGTGATAGTATTAGGGCCGAGCCTTTTCTCTGTCGATCGCCCCGCACCAGTGGTGTGAGGCGGGGTTCCACCGAGGAAGGTTGAATCCCCACAGGGCTGTTTCTTCCCCTTTTAACCCATTTCACCCTGTCTCTCTATGGCGGTGGGGCAGTCTGTCGACCTCCGCCTTCCCCCTTGTGCATATTTTTTCTGTTTCCCGTTTCCATTTCCAGCGGTGTCTCTTTTCTGTTTTAGGCAAGTCAAATCTGGACATTTCAAATCTGGAAATGCCATTTACGCTAACTTCCATATTAGGAGGTTTCAACTTGATGCTTTTGGGATGATTTTTCTACTACCCCAACATATTATATATGTTTTTGGGTGAAAAATCCCACCAACTCAGTGGTGGCATTAGTTTTTGCATTTGGGCAAGTTTGTGATCATCTTTTTGCATCATGGTTATGTATTTTGTTTTTCATGGGCATATCTATTTGTATCATGCTATGATGTAGTTTGCACATGCATGGCTTGGTTTCTTCATGTTGTTATGTAGGTTTCTCTCCTTGTTTTTACCATATCCAACCCGTGCATCCGTTTCGGTGATCTCTACTCGATTTCTTGAAATCACCTCATCTTTCGATGGCATGCTTGGTTTGCCAAGATGATGCCTAGTCTTTCATGTACCTTCGGAGTGCTCTTCGCTTTGCATATCATCTTGCATTTCATGTCATGTTGTATCATGTTGATTGTGCATTGCGTGACTCATTGTGGTTCCTTGTTTTGTTGTTGCTTTGGGTAGGCGGAAATGCGTGAGCGAGGAACTGTTGAGCGTTTTGAGGATCAGGCTTTCGACAACTCTGAGAACATTGAGCAAGATGATCATACCCTCGAAATCACTTCTATCTTTGCTATGCTAGTTGCTCGCTCTTTTGCTATGCCTATCTTGCGATGCCTACCACTTGCTATATCATACCACCCATATTGCCATGTCGCTCTAACCATCCTTTCCTAGCAAACCGTTGTTTGGCTATGTTACGCTCAGCTCAGCCCTCTTATAGCGTTGTTAGTTGCAGGTGAAGCTGAAAGTTGTTCCTTGTTGGAACATGGAGATGTTGTTCCTCTTTGGAGCATGTTTACTTGTTGGGGATATCACAATATATATATCTGCTTATGTTTAACATCTATATACTTGGTAAAGGGTGGAAGGCTCGGCCTTATGCCAGTGTTTTGTTCCACTCTTGCCACCCTAGTTTCCGTCTACGGTGTTATGTTCCTTGATTTTGCGTTCCTTACGGTTGGGTGATTTATGGGACCCCCTTGACGATTCGCTTTGAATAAGACTTCGTCGGCAAAGGCCCAACTTTGGTTTTACCATTTGCCACCTAAGCCTTTTTCCCCGGGTTTGAGCCGAGGTCATCTTTATTTAACCCCGGACGGTGCTCCTTGGTCTTGGCGAACCAGGCAGCTAAGGGGCCACCTCGGGGAACTTCGGGGCTGGTTTTACTCGTAGGCTGACCTATCCGGTGTGCCGAGCGAGATATGTGCAGCTCCTATCCAGGTTGTCGGCGCGGTCGGGTGGCTTCTTTGGTCTTGTTTTATTCTTTGTCGAAATGTCTTGTAGTCCGGGATTCGAGATTGATCGGGTCTTCCAGTAGAAGAATAATCCTTAGATTGACCGTGAGAGCTTATAATGGGCTAAGTTAGGACACCCTGAGGTAATATCTTTGAAAGCCGTGCCATGATTATAGGCGAGATGGGAATTTGTTAATGTCCGGTTGTAGAAAACCCAAAAGGCCAAGCATGACAAGAACCCACAAAATTGGATGAGGCCAAATTGATATATTGCCCAAAGGGAAGCTTACATCAGGAATGTTACATATGTGGATGTGAGAGAGTGGTCGAGGGCTTTGAGCATATCACTAAGCACTTTGAGCAAGCAAGCCATTAAGCAACACCTCATCCCCTTTTAATATTATTGGCTTTCCTATGGACTCAATGTGATCTTGGATCACTGAAATAGAAATGTAGAGTCCTGAGCTTTGAGCTTGAGCCAATCCTTTGTCCTTATCATCTTGAAGGGTTCCACATCCTCTAGTCCATGCCACTCCTTTGTTGAACTTATCGAAACATAGTAGGTAGAAATAGTCAACAAGAGATATGTTGACATTAATTACCAAAATCACCGAGGGAGCTTGTACTTTCAATCTCCCCTTTTTGGTAATTGATGACAACATACATCAACTTTGGGTAAAGATATGAAGAATAGCAAGTAAAGCTTTGGAAAGACATGTAACATGCATATGCTCCCCCTTCATGTATGCATTCATGTGATCATGGAATGTGAGCATGTGAATGCATAACCATGACAGAGCAAGCAATGAGTTACATTTATCTTGGCTATATGCATCGAGCAAAAGGTGTGAATATAGGAAATATACCTTCTTGCTCATGAGTTTTCTTGCAAACAATATATATCAGCAAGAGATCCTCATGCACATAGTGTGATGCATATACTTACCTTGTGGTATTGAGCTAGCTTTGGAAGAGATTAACATGGGTAAACAAGGTTAGACAACACAGATACATCTATTAATGGGAGGAACAACAAACCACAAGAGTACAAGATTGGGATGACATGTAGAGAGTGAGTACTAGGTACTCTATTGGATATAGACATGTCCCCAAGGTAAAGATATGCAATGAATTCAAGATTTCCTTCCTTAGATGTCTTGCTCTGAACTTATGGGATCTGAGGGAGAAGATAGGGAGCAATCGGACAAATGCAAACAACCAAATAAGCACAAATATGAACATGTCTTTCCCTCTTAAGAAATGTGTCTTCTCTCCTCTTGAACACCAAGCATCTGGGGCTTTTGATGTGATTCCTCTCCCTTGTTAAAGTGATTAGCTTTGATGTGCTCTCTCTCCCCTTTAACATCAATTTCCAAGAAGGTCCTTCTTGAGTGTGAGTCAAAATAGGTTTGGTCCTTGAGTCCAGGCAGCGCATCATATAGAGTGTGATCTTGTTAGAGGACAAGAATCATTGAGTGGAGCTGGAACAAAGTGCGGGAACAAGTAGCAAGTTGTCTTTCTCACAGTGAAATCGGTGGCACGGAGTTGTGTGCTTGGCCGAGAAAGTATTTAGTTGGAATGAAAGCAACAGGGGGTGTGACCAGAGTTCATCAAGAAAACACTTGTCACCTCGACTCACTAGAAGCAGTAAGATCTCTGGATTTGCAAGGAATTAACGCTGAAGGATTTGGAATGAATTGGATGCGGAATGCAAAACAAAGAAAATAAAGGAAGTCTAGATGAAGTTTTTTGAAGGAAACAAATATGCATGAGACAAATGCAAGGCGGAAAGCACAGAGAACTTCATCTAGAATTGGTCGTTGATAGAGTCACCTATGTTAGAGTATATTGACTTAGGTCAAGTGAGATCCTTGATCATAGGTCATACTCATCGTTTAAGCTCAAAATGGGGTTACCATTTTTCGTTTAATCATCTTGATGTATTCACATCTTGTTGAGTTACTTTGACCCATGACTTGGGTAAAGCTTCTAAGATGGAATAACATACCTTAGGTGGTGGTGTTGATCTTGATCATGTAGTTGAACTTGTGTGAGTTGCTCGAGGTTGATGTATCAAGAATCGGGAGCACCACTTGGAAGTGAGTTCATCTACCTACATGGATTAGTTTTCAAGGAGGAGGACTTGTTATCCAAAATGACAAATATGAAATTTGATATAGAATTTGTCAAGGATATGTTTGAAGGGTTTGATGCTTCCTTGTCTTCAACCACCGCAGTAAAGACTTCATTGATGAGGAATTGCTCAAGATGTGAGTGAGTTGCAATCTCATAGATTTGGATTCATCAAAGTACCTTCAAGGTTAGATAGCATGCAGGGTGCAAGTATATCCAAACATATAAATAGCATCATGAAAGAAATAGCAAGGAGCTCATGCCTGCATGTATCAAATGGAGTTCTACTCCAAGTTTGAAGCATCAATGATGTTCAATTCTCCTCTCAAATGGAAAAGAATTTCTCATTAAGCGGTTTGGTGAATATATCATAATTGCTTATCGATTACGAACATGGCAAGATCAATGTCCTTCTTAACATGATCTCGAATGAAATGATGACGAACTTATGTAGTTAGTTGAGAATGTTCCGGGATTATGAGCAATCTTAATAGCAATTTCATTGTCACAAACAACGGAACGTCATATATATCCCATAAGCCTTAAGAGTTTGGGTCATCCAAATGAGCACAACATGAACCAGCGGCAATGTATTCGCTTGGCGGTGGATAAGGATACCTAGTTTTGTTTCTTGGAAGACCAAGACAAGATCTACCAAGAAATTGACAAATGCGAAGTGGACTTTCTATCAACCTTGTCTCGGCATAGTCCAAGATGAATGTGAGCAAGTTCGAAGAGGACCTCTTAGGATACAAATGCCAAAATTTGGTATATGTATTAGTATCTCTCTATCTTTTCATAGCCTTATGTGACATTCTTTAGGTAAGCTTGATATCATGCATATGCACACTTAGCATAATATCGAGAATGAGAGGCACATAGATATAACAATGAACCAATCATAGGCGGAAACTTTTGATCAACGGTTCATCTTTGGTCAAATCAAGATGTCACTAGTAGGCATGGGTGTAGTCATACCTTTGCATTCTTGCATATTGAACTTCTTGAATAAGTCCTTGGTGTAGTTTGTTTGAGAGACAAAGGTTCCTTCCTTATTTTGTGATTTGCAAACCAAGAAAAGAATTGAGTTCACTCATCATAGGCATCTCAAACTTCTCGACATTAGCTTTCCAAACTTCTCATTAAAATGAGGTTAGTCAGACCAAATAATATCATCAACATAAATTTGGCACACAAATAGTTCTCCATTAACCCTTTTAGTAAAAGAGTAGATCTATTTTTCAATTTCAAAGCCTTTTCAATAAGAACTTGGTCAAGCATTTATACCACCTACGAGCTTGTTTAAGACCATAAAGAGCTTTGTGAAGTTTGTAAACATGATTAGGTTTCTTAGGATTGACAAAGCCGGGAGGTTGCTTAACATAAACTTCCTCCTCAATTACCATTTAAGCACTTTTTATTGTCCATTTGGTACAAGGTGATATCATGGTGATTAGCATAAGCCAAGTAAGATCTCGAATGGACTAGAGTTACAACGAGGGCATATGTCACCGCCATAGTCCATAACCCGACTTGAGTGTAGCCTTGGGCGATGAGGCGTGCTTTATTTGCGAACTACTTGTCCCTTCATCTTGCTTGTTGCGGAAACACCCATTTGGTACCAATGATGTTGTGGTTGGTGTTGGTCTTCGACCAATGTCACCTTGGTTTCTTTCAAAGTTGTAGCTCTTCATATTTTATCAATCCGAATCTTCCAATGCTTCTTCCAACCTTCCTAGGTTCAATGCTGAGATGATGAATAATGTTCTGAAATTATCTACAGAGTTTTAAATAGTGATTCTCGGTTTGGATATCATTGTAGATTTGCTGGCCAGGATGGTCTTTGCACTCTTGCTCGAACTTGTGAGAGATTTTGTTTTGATCAAATTGGAACATCTTCTCATCTTGTTCTTCTTCTTGGCCTTCTTCATTGTTTTCGTTGTCATTTCCTTGTCGTGTGTGAAGAAGGGTTGATGAGTTCATATTGGTGTACTTCCTGCGTTTGCTTCATCTTGGTGTGTCGGCTTGTGGATGCTTCGTAACAACTCTTGGTTCCACCTTATACGTGGTGAAGCTTCCACTTGAGCGGACAGTGTAGCATGTTGATTTAATCGCCCAGTGTACTTGGAGTTATTAGCGTCTTTGCCATGTCATTTGTTCATTATTTTTGCCATGTCATCATCACACATTTCATATCATGTCATCATGTGCATCTCATTTGCATACGTGTTCGTCTCATGCCAAGACTTTTCCATTGTCCGTTTTTTAATCCGGCACTCCTATGTGCTCAGCGCCCTCTTTTACCTCTTTTTTGTGTGCGGTGTTAACTTTCTCGGAATGGTTGAGGTTTGCCAGCGGCCTAGGTATAGCATTGAACCGCTGTCAAGTTTAGTGCTGCCATTTTGGAAGTGTTTGATACTCCAGCAGTTCTTAGGAGTAACATAAGCCCCTTCTCTTTGCAGCCTTACCCCTTTCAAGTGGCCCAAAACCCCAGCAAACTCCTCCATGCTCTCCAGATTCGATCCGCGTCGCGTGGCAGCAACGCCTCATTTGGACTCTCTAGCTCCTCTACCTATATATGCCTCCCCTCGCTTCGTGGATGAAAGCCACCCCCTTGATCCCCACCTCCTCTGTGCGGTTTATGTCCGCATGCGTCGAACAAAACCAGCGCGCCGCCGCCCCTCGTGACGGCCTGTACGTATACGCGCGCCGTCTCCATGCGCCTCACCTGCGGGCCCTTGAAACCCAGCCGCGGCCCTCCGGCTCAGTCGGTGCCCGCCGCCGACCAGTACGCCCAGCCCCTTGTATCGCCGCGGCATCCGCCGCCTTCTCTCTCGGCCATGCGCCGCCCAGCCCTCGCCATCGCCGTCCGCCGTCCGTAGTCATGCCTCTCGCCTGCCCCGTAGCAAACTGCGCCATGCCGGCGGCGAGATCCGCCCGTATGCCACAGCCTCGCCCCTCGCCAGCGTCCCCTAACCCCACCGCCGCCCGTTAAACCGGCGAGATTAAGTAGTGGATGAAATCACCCCAGTCCGGGATCCATGAATGACGCTCACTTGGATCTCTCGTCCGCCGTCCGTCCGTTGACTTTCTCCGGAGGTTGTTGCCGTCCAAGTCCCGGATGTGCTAATGTTTCGTGCATTTTCATCGCATCATCTTTCTTGCATCGTAGCTCCGTTTAGTGCGTGTAATATGTCAAATTGTTGCGTCTCGGTAGATCAATTTCATCTCATGCATCATTTCATTTGAAGCTCATCTTGAATTTGCGGAAATGCTGTAGAAGAGTGCTATGTGATGTTAGTTGATTCTTATCGAACATAACTTCATTTTGCCATGGATGTATTGCACCTATGAACTTGAGTCCTACATGTGTTTTAATATGCCATGCCATCTTTACTTGGTATGCCGTAATTTTGTGATCTCTGTGGTGACTAGCACAAGCATGCAAACTAGGCTTCATGATGTTCTTGATTTCAGCCCTGTTACGCTGATATTTTTATGCCATGTTAACTTGATGCTTCATGAGAGATCCATGCTTTATTTTGAGATACTTTCAGTAAGGATGTTTTTGTTCTACATGTCTTGCTATATCCATCCATGCCTTTGTTTTAATTATAGGTACCATAGCTTGGAGTCAATCGAGCTCTACTTTTTTCTATAAAATGTTTCTGGCTTGAGTTGTTTTACATGTTATTCAATTTGCCAAGGTTGTTTGTAATTGATCCTTGCATGCTATGATGTTATTCTTGCCATGTAACTATACCCATGTCTTCTTCTTGTGAGTTGCCTTGCCATGTCATGTATTGCTTTCTTGTGGTGAGTGGTTCAACTCCTGTATGCCTATATCGTTGTTCCTGTATGAATACGTAATATAACACCATGTTTACATAGGTGCTATCATATTTTCTGATCTTTGGCTCATGGTCCTAAGGACTTTTGTTCTATGCATTTAGTAGATTCATGCCACCCTATATTTCCCTTGGGATGTTAACCCCAAGGGTCATCTTTATTCAGCCCCAGGCCAGTGCTTCTAAGTGTTGGCCCGAACCCATGAGCTAAGGGCCCCCTCGAGAACTTGGGGTTTGGTTTTACTCGTAGGATGTCTCATCGGTGTTGCCTGAGCAGAGATATGCAGCTCCTATCGAATTATTGTCGGTATGTCAGGCGGCTTTGCTGTCTTGTTTTATTCTTTGTCGAAATGTCTTGTAGCGGGATTCGAGCTGTCGGGTCTTCCAGAAGGAATATCCTTAGTTGATCGCGAGAGCTTATCATGGGCTAAGTTGGGACACCCTGCAGGTATAAACTTTCGGAGCCGTGCATGCGGTTATGTGGCAGATGGGAATTTGTTAATATCCGGTTGTAGTAAACTTGAAGCAAACTCTTCTAAATACACCAACAGTGTGCGTAGTGAGTGTCTCTTTTGGGGTTGATCGAGAGGAGAACACGGTTTACGGGTTATGTCGGCGTAAGTAGGAGTTAGGGATCACTTCTTGATCATTACTAGTTGACGACCGTTCCTTTGTTTCTCTTCTACGCTCTCATTTGCGTTATGTTAGCCACCATATATGCTGAGCACTCTTTGACCTCACCACTTTACCCTTCCTTTCCCTTTAAGCTTTGCTAGTCTTGATACCCATGGTAATGGGATTCTGAGTCCTCGTGGCTCCTGATTACTACCACCGATTGCAGGTACAGGTTTGCGATGATCATGGCGTGAGGCGATGTTTGCTTGTGTTGGAGTTCTTCTTCCTTCTTCTTCGATCGGGGATAGGTTCGAATCGGCGGCTGGGCTAGCAAGTGGATGTCGTTTGAGTTTACGTTTATGTTTCATCCGTAGTTGGATGTTGATCTTGTATATGATGTGATGTTGTATTCTTGTGGCATTGTATGCCTATGTATATATCCCCACTATTATGTAATGTTGATGTAATGATATCCACCTTGCAACGTTTTTCAATATCGGGTCTATCCTTGGTGGGACCTTGAGTTCCTTTTGGATAGGTCGCATATTAGGCGTGTTCAAGTTAATATCGAGCCTCGTGACCTAAGCCCTTGATTGATCGTGTAGTTTGGCCGTTGTTGAGTCTAGAAAAAACTATTTTGGAGTCTAGTTATATCGAAGAGGAATTCTTTTACTCCTCACCTATACGCTTTCTGGTGAGAAATCTTGGCGTGGGTGTTTTGAATTACTCCTCTTCCTTCAAATTTTCTTTAGGATCCTTGATTGGTTTTCGATCGTTGTTCCTCAGCTCTTTGCATCGGTGCATTTCTCGTCAAGTGATTCACCCTCTTTGTTTCCGTCCAATCTCGATTGTTTTCTTTCCCACCCACCACCCTTCTTCTTCTGGAACCAGTCCGTGTCAGTATCCATCCTACTCGTGAAGTCTTTGCTTTCTTTCCTCAATGATTTCAACGGTGTTTTCTCTTCAAGATATTAAGTTTTCCCTTCCGAGTTGCCTTTGTTTTCCGCCCTCCACCTCTTCTTCCGGAGTATGTCTCTCTCGACCATCAATTTCATTCATGTGGGTCTTCCCTCAATTATTTCAACGGTGAATTCGTCGTTGACATTCTTCATCTTTTTTCTTCCCGGTGGATTCAATTCAAGTTTTTAGGTTGTCATATTCTTTCCCTCGCTCAAATGTTTCCTTTCGTTCGCCTCTACTTGAGTTTATCATCCGGATGCGGACATCTCGGGGATTATTTATGTTCCAATTAATTCGAGTTGTCACCTCATTCAAATATTTCAATTGTTCGGTTGCATCATCTATCATTCAACATCCCTTTCCAGCGGTGTTTTCTTTTAGTGGGCCTTCCCACGGGTCTTTCCAGGATCTTACGACTCTTCTAATTTCCGGAGTTATTCAAATTCTTTTCAGTGTGGCGTAGAATGAATTTCATCAGTCACATGCCTTTTCCAAGATCGATTTCAAATCATTTCATTGTTGCTCAACCTCTTTGTTTTCATTCTCCGTTATCTCAATTAATTTTGGTGGTAGTTCGTCGTCATTTGAAGACCGATAGAGTTTCTCTTAAATCTTGTCCGTTCTCCCGAAGATTCATGGTTCTAGCTTCATGTTATCCTCTTGAATTATCCGTTTGTGGAATTCTTTTCTTATCCATCCGGAGTATTTCAGGAGTTGCTTTCTATCTCAATCATCGGAGGCCATCTTTTGGAAGATTTCTTCGTTCAAGTTTTCAACGTCGTTCTCCAATTATTCTATATTCTTGCCTTTTGATTCGTTCTTCATATTCTTCGGTGTTTTCTCTCTTTAATCAGTTCGCGATCTCTTGTTCTCTTGCATTTTAATTCCCTCAAGTATCTTTGTGCTTCCTAATTCTTCTCGTGATTCATTCTCTTTCATCAGGCATTTGAATTCTTCACGGTGGTTCGTTCAGATTCTTTTCCTTTGTTATCTTATAATCTATTCGTTCTTTCAATCCTACTGGGTGGTTCATGAAGACCTTCTCAAGTTTGCGATATGTCACTTCTCAATCCTTTTCAAGAGAATAAGTGTATGCAAAATCCATTGCTTGTCATCAATTTAATTTGATGAAGGATAAGCATACAATAATTCTTATTCTTATTTCATCAAGTGATTAATTCTTTTCTTGGAGTTGTTCTTGATGAATAAATTCTAGTTCAAGTGTCTTCATCTTTTCTTTTCGGAGTTCAATTTCCTCGTTTTAAATGGAACCTCCATCTAAATCATCATAATGCTCATCTTATTCTTTCATCCTTCATTTATCTCATCATCCTTTTGTTCTAGGAGTTCTTCATGGTGGTTCTTCATGATTTATTCATTCTTCAAGAGTTCATCAAGATTTTGTTGGTGGAATTCAAATCTATCTTCTCGCGTCTCGAAGTGTAATTAATTCTCAGTATTCTTTAGAATGGAGTTTTGCATTCTTTGTTCTCAATATTCAAATCCACTCAATCCTTCCTTCTAAGTTCTTTTCATTCAATTTTTCCAATTCTTCAGGAGGTATTGCGTTGTTTATCTCGTCAAGTGTCATTCCATCTTCAAGCTCATGTTCTATTCTTTCCTTGTTCAACGAGTGTGCTGCCTAAATCCTTTCAGTCTTACCGTTTCTTTTCTCATTCTAACCACTCCGGTTAGAGCGAATGGTTTCATATCTCTCCGATTCCGTGAGCTTTGATTCGTCATTCTCGTCGTTCCTCTCTTCTTCTCGAGTGCTCTCGATTCTTTGCTTCTTCTCTTGAGTTCTTGTTTCACCTCATCCCTTTTCCCTTCGTCTCGGTCCTAAGATCTCGGGGCAGATCTCTTGTTAGTGGAGGAGTGTTATAGCGCGGTTTGATCGCCCGGTGTCTCCGAGTTATTCGCCGTCTTTGCCATGTCATTTGCTTGCGTGTTGCATTTTGCCATGTCATCATCTGCATTTCATATCATGTCATCATGTGCATCTCATTTTGCATACGTGTTAGTCTCATGCATCAAGCATTTTCCCGTTGTCGTTTGCAATCCGGCACTCCTATGTCTCCGGCGCCCTCTTTTACCTCTTTTCGTGTCGTGGTAATTGATTTATGACGAGTTGTTGAATTAGAGTGAATTTGTGATATAGTGATCTCAACGTGGATTTCACATTTCATGGTATCCTAGTAAGTTTTCAATGCAAATTCAAATTTAAAAGGTGAACAATATGGAGGTGAGAAAACTTTGTATGTATCAAGCATATGACACACACACACACACACACACACACACACACACACACACACACACACACCACACAGACACACATACAACACAACAACAATCCAATAAGTATAGTGCATCTATTTTTCCAACCCATGCATGTATGTCACGAGTTCCAAAATACTCCGTCTATTCCTAAATATTAGTCTTTTAGAGAGTTCAACAAGTGACTATATACATCCGTATGTGCCAGTCCATTTGAAGCCTCTAAAAAGACTAATATTTAGGAACGAAGGGAGTAAAATGTAAGACATCCATGGTCCTCAGTTCAATATTTAAAATGAACATGAAACTGAAACATGAATATTAAGTCTAGTACTACAGTACATGCAAATGTTGTGTTTAGGTGGAGCTATGATTGTCGGGGGTCAACCCCTCGACCTTAGATAAAATTGTGGAGCTCTGTTTAGGGTTGTTTAGATTATATTTGTCCCCACCCTCCCAACCACCATTTGGTTGTGCACCCCCCACCCCTCCTCCCCGGGAGAATATCATGTGCCTCCATACCTTAGATGCTATATGCCGTCTGAGTTGCTTGGAGCTTGTAGATCGAGATATAGCAGCTCACATGATGTGTATTAATTTTTTGCGAGGAAACCTTGATGAGTTTGAGAATTGCACACAATTTGTACAAAACTACTTAGATGCCCTTTGATCCCATATCCAACAACCTCGAAGCTCGTATCACCGTAGCATCTAAGATGAAGGAGGACATCATATTCTCCTATGTAAGAATATCATGTGCTACCACACCTTAGATGCTTTGGTGATACAAGCTCTTGGGGCGTTGGATTTGTGACCAACACCTCCTTGGTGGTTCGAATGGTTTTTTGAGAAAAGCCCCAAAGAGTTCAGCCACTTGCTTACAAGCACAAAAGACGCTCGAGATGCCATTGGATCTCGGATCAAGCGACCTCCAAGCTCGTATCACGTAGCATCAAGCTGCGATAGCACCTTATGTTTTCTCATGCGGGAGAGTATGAGGTGCTCCTTGCCGGAGATTCTATGGTGATACAAGTTCTTGAGATCTAACTGACCCACAATAGGAGGTTTGAATGTTTTTGCAATATCTGGTGATAGAGTTTGGGAAATCTTGAAAGTACAAGTACTATGCATGTGCCATCGATCCGA
Organism: Aegilops longissima; assembly: GCA_021605205.1. NCBI lineage: Eukaryota > Viridiplantae > Streptophyta > Magnoliopsida > Poales > Poaceae > Aegilops > Aegilops longissima. The sequence continues at coordinate 28,748 of JAHIAM010005915.1, forward strand.
TCATCGACCTAGATGCTCATATCACCGTAGCGGGTAATTAAGCTACAGGGAGCACCTAATATGAGCACCGGGGAGCCATTGGATCGAAGATGCAGCGGCACACACGAGGCCTGAATATTTTATTTGCAAAAAAAACTTTGGAGAGTTTGGAAATTGCGCATAATTACAAAGACTACTCCCAAGCCATTGGATCTCACTTCCAACGGTGTAAAAACTCGTATCACCATAGTATCTAAGCTGCGGGGTGGATGTGGTATTCTATGTACGCTGTCATTTTTGTTAAGTAAACTTGCAAAATACGTGTAACTTGTGTCGTTAATTGTCTAACCGCGCAAAGTGTTTGTTCAAAAAAACCATCCTACACTGAAATATCGGAACAACACATGGGGGTCCCACTTGTCATTAATCAAATTTGGACCTAAAACTAACAAATCTGAAAGACAAGATTGAGCGGCAACCTGGACTACAAAGCGTAAGTCGATAGCCTGAAAAAAGCGAGCGGTTGTTGGCTTTGTCCCATAACTTGATTTTATACAGATACTTGCGTTGAGTAGAGTAGAGGAGTGCCTCGTCAACACGTGCATGACTGTTGTCTCACTTACTGGTGGGTCCCGGTCTGCGATCTCAATCTCTCTTCTCTCCATCGTCTAACCTTTGCGGGCACACACGAAGGCGGCGCTAGCTTGCCGTGGTGTTATTACAACTAAAAAAGCTTGGAAAATAGAAGAATCGCCTAGAACAAGAGACGTTGTGGCTGGTCGAGGCGGAGATAACCGTGCCACGTTTGCATGATGAAGCTGTGTGGCTAGTGGGGTGTTTTCGACCATTGGCTGGGTCGAGATCGAACCATAGGTACTACGTCGATCTGAGTATATTTTTACCGCACATTTTCCTCCGTGCGAGGCGTGGCACACCCTACCATTGCTTGGTTTGGGGTCCTCCGGGTGGTGCCGCATATATTCTTCCTAACGTGGGGCGCCCTACCGCGTTTTCGGGTCCTCCTCGGTCGTGCGCGAAGCAAGTAAATGAGTCATCAAATCACGAAAGACCACCTTTCCTGCTGAGTACATCAGTGAAGCACGGTGGCTAGCTAGTTGGGCTAGTGCGACCGATTATTTAGGCCGCCGCAACATTTGTTTTTTCACCCATTTTTTTATCTACTTGCCGGCAGGTAAATTTAAATATCCACCGCGGCATTGCTCTGGTGTTTGGGTGCAGCAGGATTTTTAATATTTTGATTGACGGGAGCAGGCGCGACAGGATTTTTAATTTTTTGATTGATGGGAGCAGGCGCGGTAGCAATTAGTCAAGATGACTCCGCTGTAAAACCCTTTGCTCACGATGTGAGAAGTCGGTTGGTGTTTTACCGTGGTGAAAACCAAAAGATTCCCGCTCCTCGGTGGCTCCTCCGCCTTCCATAGATTGCATTGCCTTTCAGCCGTTTCGCCCCTTTGCTTCCTCTCCCCATTGCTTCTACCTGGTGCCATGGCGGTATGGCGAATCCGGAGTCAGGTGGCGCTGACAGGAGCTCCATGCCAGGATCACGGGCTCGGGGCCAGGGCGTGGAGCTCCATGAGCTCAAGGAGGAGAGGAGTGCCATGCTCCTCCGTTATGTGCGGGAGTTCACGGAGCTTCAAGCGGCGGCGTCCACCACAAAGATGCCGAGGCATCGTGGCGTTCTGCGGCGGGAGATCGATGGGCGTCGGGGAGCTAGCTGGAGTGCGGCGGGCGATCATGGCGAGGTCGGGATCGCCTTAGCCATAGTGAACCAAGTTGCCACGCACATGTTGCGGCTGCTGCGATGCCTACCATCGTGCCCGGTAGCGGCGATGCCGGCCGTCGGGCTAAACCCGTTCGACCACCGGTCGACTTCAGCGAGCTGCGGCTTCGACCTGGTCTCCTTCTTCACCTATATCTCCAGGAGCTGAGCCGTCTCCGGCGATGGTGGGGCTGAGCTGGACAAGGAGGGGTTTGCGGCGCTGCCGTCGCCGTTGCGGGCGAATCTTTTGAGGGCTCCGTCACGGAATCCATTACGTGCCATTGGGCGCCGTCTTTGTGAGCTGGCTCCCATCGGCCGGGAGGCGGGCTCTGCATGGGCATGTCCATGTCTCGGCGCATAACATGACCGTTGGATCAAACTCAGATGGTGCAGATCAGTCATTGTAGCATAAAAGCGTGTGGGTGTGTTTGGTTGCATTCTCATCTCAATATAGTTGTTTCCTCTTAGTGTATTTTTGTCAACCTACTAGTGTGGACTCATGCACCCTTCATGCACTCTGCCAAACACCCAAAAGTGGGTCGAGAAGGAACTTTTGCTCCCATCCGTGCACCCTTCATACACCTGTCTAACACTATAGGATGTGCTTCATATGGTTCATGTTTAGGTAGTCTTGTAGGACCGTACTCTTCGTATTTGTGGACCTAGTTACTGTTAACATTGATCTCACCGTTCATTCTCGACCGGACGGTCGAAAAAGCGGTACTATGTTACATATAGGAGTAGTTGACATCGCACAACATCATTTGTTATCGTCATATCTTACTACACTAGCAACAAGATTGTGTAATCTTGGCGTATGAACCACTTGCACATGCCTAGTAGTAGGAGCACTTGTGTATGTTCAAGTGGCTGCGTGTTTAGCACTCCTCCGTCGTAAGAGTGGAAGCAGCTTGCTGTAATCATTTTTTCTTGAGAATGAAAAGCAGTGGACCGCTCTACCGTGTGGATCCTCCTCGACCATGCACTAAATTACTCACTTTCGCGGCGTGTGGGACAGCCCACACTGGGTCCACCAGCCATGCACTAAATTACTCCGTAGTAGAGTGATGGTAGACTACCCCGATCGAACCGCCTTGATAATGCCCAATGAGCCGTCAAATCACAAAACCCCCTCCTTTCCAGTGTGAGTTGGGCCGGACGAAGCAACCATCATTTCACTCTTCTCTCTCAGCTTCCTCTCTTGAAGAAAACCCCACTCGCCGCTTCTCCCTCATCTCGTTCCTCCTTTCCTCTTCTCTCTCAGCTTCCTCTCTTGGATGGGCCTTGGACACCGGCCCGGCGTGATGTCTATGGCTCTGGCCAAAACCGTCGAGGCTCATGGTATGAAGAAGCGCAAGCACCCACGAGACTACATGAGACAAGCTCAAAGCCATCTCCTGTCCAAGCCCCCTCTCGGGATCCCTCATTAAGCAAGTCAGGTAATGTCTCTTGTTGTGATCTTTTCTCGATCTTGATCATGTTTTTCATCTAACACATGATACTAATCTTGGTAGTACAACTTCTGGGTGATCTTGCATGTGATTTAGTGTGCCAAATAGCGGTTCTAAATTCCTCTTTTGACCAAAACATGCGAGAGGTTGACCTGTTTCTTATAGATTACTTTCAACTACTCCCTCATCCCAAATTTCTTGTCTTAGATTTGTCTAGATCTGAATGTATCTAATACTAAATGTGACTTGATACATCCATATCTAGAAAATCTAAGACAAAATTTTGGAGACGATAAAATACTATAATTTATCAATGCTACCTTTTAAGAGGTATATTTGCCTCAGTAACTTGTGTTATGGATATTGCATGTAATCCCTCTGCTCTCATGCCTTTGAAGACATGTTCTAGTGTCTTTGTTCACTCATTTCTGTGCGTATATGTAGTCATATATGGAGTATAATATCAAAAATCATCTTATATTTCTGAACGGAGGCAGTAATGAAATATGGTTTACATTTGAATTAGAACCAGGTCCACGGTGGAGATGAAGTTCTCAAAGTCATGCCGTGTGGCTGGAAGACCTGATGATGAGTTCTCTTGCTGAACTATCCAGCTGCTGTGTCCTTATGCATACGTGTCTGAACTAGTGTTTTCTGTAGCATTGTTGTCGAGGCGTGTTCTCGAGGCTGTACTTGACCATAACAATTTCTTGGTCGTGCCTTCGATTCTGAAGGGTGTGGTTCTTGTAAAGCTTCCCAACAAATCTGATGCGGCATGTCTTCATCATCATGTTTATGAGTGGAGCGACCACTCATTAGGTTCTCAAGGTTGACAAGATGGTGATGGTGCATGTAGACATCTCACACGAAGTCCATGGCCTAATCGAGTTATCGGGGTTCATCCGTGGAGTCGGTGGCAAGAAATAGTCTGCGAGTTTAGTTAGTGCAACTTTGATTGACTATAGTAAGTACTATTGTTCGATTACTTGATTTGTGTTTGTGAACCTGTATTGTTTATCGTCTGCCGCTTTTGGTGTGTGGTCAGTCACGAGAGCGGTCTATGTTAATGTCTGTCCACTCAATTGATCTGTACATTTTGAGTATCGGATCATATTTTTAGTGAGGATGGTTTATCAATTATGGTTACACTCCAATATCTGTATGCATTGCAGGGTTTATCGCACCCACCAGGTTTCCAGTCCATGGATGTTCGGTCCATACGATTTGTCACGACCTTTGGACTGTCACCTTGTGGGAGTAAGCGGGGCCCCTGCATGCCGCAGCGTGGTTGGACGATCAATCTTCATTTAGTACTTCAACATAGTGATTTCCTGGTAAGGATTCACTCGTGTCACATCAAGTAAATCTTATTGATTCTTGTCTAAATCTTATTGATTTAATGTCATGTTTTCTTTCTTTTCCTGCAATTTTACGATGCAAGTTTTGCCATGTGACATTCATCACAGAATAAACCGTTTGGTTTGCTCTCGATGGCTATTTTGCAGGTTTCACTTCTTATGTCGTGTCGATGTGAAGGCCTTGTCCATCACTTGTATTCTTGGAAAAATTGGATCGATCATTTATGCAGTACAAGCTGAATCCTATGATGAACTGCAGTTTGGTTTAACAAAAGCATACAATTAGTCCTTCTCGCGTTTAAAAGAAATGAAGAAAAAAAGCGGGATCACGGTCCGGATCCTAGTCAAGTTAAGCTGATCATAGCAGACCGGACACGATCGCTTGCTGTCTCACATAGATCGAGCACGGCGGTTGCTCTATGCGCAATGGCGGCTGACTCGATCTGATCCGGTGAGGATTGGGCACCGACAGCGTCGTGAATCGATCTGATGTACCGGAGGATCGGGCATCGACACGGCACCAGCTCTACAAGGAGCACCATCTCCGGCAGCAGCGGCTTGGCACTGCACCAACACTTGCACTTGCATTTGGTCCGGCCCGTGCGGTTGCTGGCAGCAGGCTGGGCTGTAGTTCGCACTTCATATACCAAAGTCCTTACAAAAACCGACATGTCCACCTTCTTGGTAAGCATTGGCCGCCCAAGTGCCGTTCTTTTTCTTTCCATGTTGTTTCACATGATTCACTGTGTTGATCTAATTGTTTGGGTATGTCTTCTTGTTTGCAAGCAGAGAATTCCTAGAAACAGCGAAGTCGTTCAACTATCCGGGCGACCGGCCAAGTTTCTCTTACCATCGCAGCCTTGGTGTGAATGAACCTGCTCAATATACCGTAAGTACAAAGGATGGTCGCATGATGATTGATGCTAAAGGATGGTCAAGGTTCAAATCTAAATCATATCTTGCGGTGGGGATGATGTCAAAATCGAACTTTCTCGGCAAGGAGAGCTGGTCCAAATCGACTTTGAAATTCTTGATGGCAACGCATAGCTGCCGAACTGATCTATCCTCGAGAGATTTTGATGTAATAATCTGGCATGGTGAAACAAGTGTCATGTGTGTATAAGTAATCGACAATATTATTTATCACATGGTATATCGTTGATAGAATTGCAACTCGATTGCTGGTTAGGGCTGTTGTTCGATTTCATTTCAACACTGCGTGCTTTATTCAATTTTGTGTATTAAGCCTTGCGACGACATCTAAAACCAGCGCGATACCGATCGCTTGCAATATGAAAAGCGCTGAGGTAGAACACATGGGCCCCAAACATGCAGGGTTGGACTGCGGCCCAAAGTCGAACCGTGAGCCTATCGAGTATTATATTCTCAGCTGAACCCCCATAAAAAAAGCTGAACCCCATAAAGCCCGTGAGTTGCGGAGGAGTATATTTCTCGGCAAGGTGAGCCTGTGATGTAAAAGATTTGTATATTTCTTCTGAGAGGAGTATCTCTCTGTCAAAAAATATATTTATGTGTAACTAGTTACTCCTGCCTTTCTACTTCCTTTACGCTGATATGTGGGGGCTGGCACGGCAAAGGGTCCACGTGCCATATGCACAAATTAGAGTGCACAAGTTCATGATAGACACACCCGGTCGTGGCGCGCGATAATGCCTAATGAGCCGTCAAATCACAACCCCCGAGGAGTCTGGACTAGGGGTGTGGGATAGTCGAACTATCATCTTTGGCGGACTCTGGACTATGAAGATACAAGATTGAAGACTTCGTCCCGTGTCCGGATAGGACTTTCCTTGGCGTGGAAGGCAAGCTTGGCGTCTGGATATGTAGATTTCCTACCATTGTAACCGACTCTGTGTAACCCTAACCCTATTCGGTGTCTATATAAACGAAGGGTTTTAGTCCGTGGGGCGAACAACAATCATACCATAGGCTAGCTTCTAGGGTTTAGCCTCTACGATCTCGTGGTAGATCTACTCTTGTACTACCCATATCATCAATATTAATCAAGTAGGGTAGGGTATTACCTCCATCGAGAGGGCCGAACCTGGGTAAAAACATCGTGTCCCTTGTCTCCTGTTACCATCCGCCTAGGCGCGAGTTCGGGACCCCCTACCGAGATCCACGGTTTTGACACCGACATTGGTGCTTTCATTGAGAGTTCCTCGTATGCGTCGCCGTCGGGAAGGATGCCTCATCCGTCTTTAAAAGGCGATACTATCGCCAAAGGCCTTGGCCTTTGGTGGAACTCTTGGTTAGGTGGTTTCTTATGACCGCCCGGTTCGGCAACGCGCGCCGCGATGACTTCTCGGGTCATCGAAACCAATCTTCCGTTAACTTCGGAACTTGCGAGCATTTAGATCGATCGAGCTCTCCTCCGTAAAGCGAGCTCTTGGATCGCATCGCCGCCACAGGAGTCGCCACGGACTACGACCAGATCGGACCTAAAACCGATCGAGAGAGATCAACTCTCCCGGGCTACCCATCATGTTGCTGTGGTAGAGGAGCAATCGGCGATTCTTCTTCTATCTTAAGGACTAGCTACGTCCGGTTCCCGATCCCTCCATGCGGATTCCGCGAGAGGGGCGGATGTCGATCAAGCCACGAACTTGAAGTCGGTGCGGGTTGGATTCATTGGATAGCATTCAAAATCCAAACTTCCAAGTTCGGAAACTTCTCGGCCCTGAGTCTTAAATTGGTGGGGTTCGGATCTAGTTCCACCGCCCACCCAAACATTAGCGATCTATCGAATTCGGCAAGAGCCCGCTGAAGCGATTACATCATTACTTGGCGATTCCTCCTGGTTATGGAAAGGATAAAGGATTGCGAGAGGAGGGCGCAATCTCACTTTTCTGCAATAATTGCGGACAAGGGAATCCTAAATGCCATAAGTCGTCGCGAAATTACGCTTTGCTGACTTGGTGACCATAGTACAAAAATCTTGTGCGATGGAAGTGCTTGGAAAAGCGAAAGTAAATTTTGGGATAATCCGGCCCGAATACAGCCCTAGTCCGAAATAAAGGATGCATCATCACCAAGCACCTGGATTAAACATCAAAAACAAAAACCCCTAAAGACGCGGAACCGTCTTTGGAGGGTTGGCTAAGCGGACCTGCAAAATTCATAGCAGGAGGCGCCACTCCAACTCATAGCCTTGAGCATGTTGGATACTATGGCAGGTGGCCAAAAGTGGCGAAGAGCTTCTAGCCTCGAGAATCCCAGCCCAGCAACACCGATGCGGTATTACAGTCTTGAGACTTTCGCATCAAATAACATGCGAAGCGAACACTCCATAACCTTGCCAAAGTCTACCAAGTAGCAACAATAAATCCATGGGTAACCACGGCTATTACCTTTAATGCCAATGGCGAACCCAAATTCGAACAGCCCGAGCACCGGCCGCATTGGTCATCGGTCCAATAGTGGGCGGACTTTCGCCTTACTAAGGTACTCATGGATGGCGGCGGGGACTAAACCTCATCTACAAGAAACCCTCGAAAAATGGAAATAGAGTGGAACCGCATTGAAGCAGCACAACCTTTAGAGGAATAATCCCTAGGCGGAAGCATGCTGCATAGGAAAAATCACCTTTGGGCGTAGTGTTATTTCGCGGACAATTACAGGTCGAGAGGTCACATTTCAAGTGGCCCGTTCAGCAGCGGATATCACGCTTTATTAGGCGAGAGGCATTCACAATTTTCAAGCTATACCCCATTATGGGTACATGAAGCTTAAAATGCGGACCTAACGGAATCATCACTCTCGCTAGTGATCCAAACATAGCACTCCAGCGCGAAAACAAGACAGCCGCACTAGCCCTCGAGGCACTATCGAAGCCCTAGCGGCCGAGGAACTCACTGCGATCGCTCCACGGTGAACGAGGGGCGATGTGATACTTGATAAAGATCCAAGTCCACCTCTTTTAAACCAGCGGATGAAATAGTCAAATTCCAAGTCCACCAGCGGACCCTGCAAAAGCGGCCTCCATTGGGGCACAATTAAACCCTGATGTAGGCGCGCTTTTCGAGAATTTCTCTGAGAAAAGCTGGGACATTTTTCTTGGCACCCTTGAGACATGCTAGGAATCCCGTCGGCTGGCGAGCACAGCCTAAATACCTAAAAGTTCAAGCCGGTCAAAGCAGGCTCTTGGCGCTTTTAGAACCCAAGAGACAGGCCATGGGAGAGGAGCTAGCCAAACTTGGAAGCCGTATTCATCGAGAGATATAAAACATCCGGACTGGCTAGCAAATCTGGTGATGGTACCAAGAAGGATAAATCCTGGCGCCTATGTGTTGATTTCAAAGACCTTAATAAGGCTTGCCCAAAGGATCCCTTCCCCTCCCTCGCATTGATCAAATTATCGATGCTACTGCAGGACAAGACTCATTGTGCTTCCTCGTAGCGTACTCGGCTACCACCAAATCAAGATGGCGGAGCAGAACCAAGCCGCAACAGCATTCATCACTCCATCGGCCCATTCTGCTTCAACACAATGCCCTTTGGGCTCAAAAGCGCCGGACGCAACATATCGGCGCATGATTCGGACATGTCGGCAAACCAGATCGGCAAAAGCGGTGGAAGCATATGTAGATGATGTGGTCGTCAAATCCAAGCATGTCGAAACTCTAGTAGACGACTTGAGGCTCACATTCGAATTGAAAGCTCTTGGGCTACATTGTGTCCGGTAGAGGAATTGAAGCAAACCCAGCCAAGATCCGAGCTCTGTCACAATTGGATATTCCAAAAGACCTCAAACAAATACAAAATTATTTGGATGCGTGGCGTCTCTAAGCCGCTTTATTTCCCGTTTGGGAGAAAAGGCGTTACCCTTACCGCCTCCTCCGGCGCACGAACACCAGTGGGCCGGATGCCGCCTGACGGACTTCATGAAATAAAAGCCATATTGGCAACAAATCTGGTCTGGTCGCGCCCAACATGGGCGAACCAATGCTATTATATATCGCGCAACACATCAAGTTGTCGGTAGCGGTGCTCGTCGTCGAGCGAAAGCGGATGGACACAGGTTCCCTCTTCAAAAACGGTTTACTATGTGTCCTTGTCCTAACTCCATGCAAGTCCGGTACCCACATTATCAAAAGATAGCATCTGCGGTGTTCATGGCATCCGGGAAGCTGCGACACTACTTTCAAGAATGTTCGATAGCGGTAGCCTCGAAGTACCTTTTAACGACATTATAAACAACATGACGCGACGGGCTGGATTGCTAAATGGGCCATAGAGCTCCTTCCATTCGACATAACCTATAAGCCACGATGAGCTATTAAGTGCGAGGTTTTGGCCGACTTCGTGGCGAATGGACGGCGAACTCCCTAAAAATGCAGCGCATACTCAATTGGATCATGCACTTTGCGGCTCCAAAATGTTGGCGGCACGGGGCTGGCGTCGTCTGGCGTCCCCAACCGGGACACAGTCCATCGTCCTTGAGATAATGTATCGGACTCCAACAACGCGGCGAATCTGAGGCCCATACGCGCGGCCTTCGGATGGCGTCTCCATGGGCATTAAGCGCCTAGAGTGCGAGGATTGAACCTCGCGATATCTCAAATAGGCGGAGACTTTGATGCCAAAGATCCGAAAATGGCAGCGTACCGCAATGCGGTCCTAAAAATTTCAACCGCAGTTGAAGGGCTCGAATTTCATCATATAGCGGGGATAACAACCAGGCGGCGGGCGTATTAGCGCGCATCGGCGCAAAAGCGATGCCGTCCGTAACATCTTCTGGAGCGGCTGTTTAAGCCATCCGTACTATGGGAAGAAGTCGGAAATAACAATCCGGACCCAACGCCTTGCGACACGAACACTCGACACAATCGGAGGCTCGCCAGCGAGATAACACCCTCCATACGAAATAATGGCGTTATCGCCCGTGGGCGGAACCATTCTAACCTACCTAACTAGGCAGGAACTCCCGAAGACCAAAATGAGGCTCGCTGCATAATGCGGCGATCCAAAGCCTATAAAGTCCATGAGGAGAGCTCTATAAGAAAAGCACAGAGAGTCCTTCAAGGTGTATCTCCGAAGAGGAAGGCGAAACCTCTGGCTGAAATTCACGCCGGACTGGGTGGGCACCACTTGCAGCCAGGCCCTTGTAAACAAGGCCTTCCATACAGGATTTTATTGGCCGGCGGGCGGGCAGATCTTGGGATTTAGTCCAACGATCGTCGATTGCCAGCTTTTGCTAACCAAAGCCACATGCCACCCCGCCCTCAAAACTATACCCATCACTGGCGTTCGCGATGCAGGGGCTCGACATGGTTGGACCCCTTAAGGGAGGAACCCACAAGCAAAAATACCTATTGGTCATGGTGGATAAATTCACCAAATGGATAGAGGCCAAGCCTGTAAAGCGGCGAATCCGGGCGGTGAAAGACTTCATATCAAGGGTAGTGCACCGTTCTGGCGTCCCCACAGTATCATCGCGATAGCGGCACCAACTTCACGGCCGATGAGGTCAAATTATGGTGCAAAACATGGGCATCAAGCTCGATTCGCCTCGATCTATCACCCTCAAACCAATGGTCAAGTCGGCGAGCAAGCGGTCTAATCATGGCGGCATTAAACCCGGACTAGTGCGGTCCCTCAAGGAACCTAACACGCCTTTGGGTTGAGGAGCTCGACTCCGTACTACGGGGCTGCGGACCACGCCGAATCGTACTACGGATTCACACCATTTTTATGGTGTATGCGGCGCGAAGCGATCTTGCCATGCGACATAATGCATGACTCACCTCGGCGTGCGCATGTATGAAGAAAGAAGTCGAGCTCGATCGGCGGGACAGTTTGGGCGCATTGGAGGAGGAGTGCGGCGTGGCAAAAGCTCATTCCGCATTTTATCAGCAGAAGGCTCGAAGATATCAAAGCGAGGAAATGCGGGCCAAAGCTTACAGCGTTGGCAAACTAGTTCTCGCTGCGGACAACAAAAGGACAAACTCAAGCCCAAATGGGAAGGTCCCTTCATCATTGACCAGGTCGACGGCGGAACATACCGTCTGCGATCGCATCGGATAACCGACTCGAGCGAACCCATGAAGCGCAGCCCGTCTCGAAGATTCTCGCCTAAGCGCGGACTCGAGTTCGTCTCCTTCCTCCGTCCACATTTTCTATTTTGCTGTCTTTTATTTCTCTCCTTCCTCCTCCTTCTTCTTGAAGCCTTTAGAGGCTCGTTTGCGCTTTGTTCGCACATACTTGGCGCTGTCGCGCTCATTATACAGGGGCTTCTTTAACGAAGCTTATTTATCTGAGCTTCATGCCCAACACATGTCAAACTTCGCATGTACCTTTTACTCACCATTATATGCATCGATATGACTTAAGTTTTGGCCAAGCTGGGTTGCTGGCTCTGTGCTTACCCTACATTCCCGATTGTTCGGCTAGTTGGTAAAGGAGCACCTCTGCGATTATTCTGCCGGGTCAGCGGATGTGTACCTCGGTGGGTGAAGCGGCTAAGCGTTCTTAAGGGAATATTGATCGGTGAACTGAAGATGATTTTTAACTATTTATCCATCTGCCCCGGATGATTTTCTGCTTTCTTAGCAGTTTGGACATGCACTTTAGGGCATGCCTCCCGAGAAAAAGAACCATAGCGGAACTATTCTCCTGGAAGATGTTTCTTACTATCCATGTAATATAACATAACTAGTTGGGCACTTATGCGATACAACAATAATGACCCTCGCCTTGTCTACATGCATGCCCGGTTCTTACATAACGCGAGGTATTCGGACACACTCCGGACTATTGGGACCCGAGTGAAGCGAAAAGGTCCGCTATGACAAGCGATCTACAATCCGCTAGAAGACATTTTTCATGTCATATTCAATTACATAGTCAACTCGACTAATTGTATTCCTCCTCAATGCCATCTAATAGGCTATCTAATTTACAATCTTGCTGGGAATACTTGGCGGCCAATTCTACTTGGCGTACACTAACTTCTGAGGATCTCCTTCCCATCGGGCCCCACAGGTCCGACCTCGGCCATGTGGTTTGGGTCAACAACCGATTACAGCGTCTTTACCATGGCCCGAGCCTCCTGGCGCCTTGAAGGCAGCCGATATCTTCCATAGTCGGAGCGCCGCCGTGCTCCTTGAAGCCGCTCTGCCAGCTCCCCAATGCCTTGAGGCGGGGAGATAGATAGCCACATGGCACAGGCGGCGCCTTTCATCACCTGCGAACTTCGTTCGTGCAGGTGACCTGATTCGGGAAGAAGATCACCCGAAGAAGCTGGGCATCTCCTCCCGGGGCGACCTGTGAGAAAACCTACATACATGTTTATGTTAGTCGCCTTCCTCGCGAACTCTTTCAAAGTTCGTTTAAGCACTCTTGAAAATGCGCGGCGAAGCCGTCGATTCTCCTTCTGGTCGGACAAGCTGAGCACGAACATCCTTTAGTTCCTCACCCGGTTGGGTGTTGGCATCTTGGAGGTTATTTTCTCTGCCGCACCCTCGTAAGCGCGCTCTCGCCCGGCCTTTAGCTGGCGCGGGAGTTGTTGCTTGTCGGATCCATCCGGCACTATCTGCAATGTTAATGTCAGATTTATGCACACGCCGCACTTTGCGAAACTACTTTGAAGGGCATATATTACGGAGGAGTCTTCATGGCTTCCTCGATCGCGGCGATCTTGACCTCAAGTTGGGCCTTGCACTCTTCATGCTCTGGGACAAGCAGTATTCTTTTCGGTAGAACCTGCATTCAAATGATCCTTAAATCAGTTATCCTAACTATTTTAAGTCTCGAGACTCTTGGCATATATAACTGTCAAAATTCCTTACCGTATGTCTTTCACATCTCTGCTCAGTAGCTCTGGCTAGGCCATCTTGGCGACACGCAGTGCGCTTCTCCCGAATTAAAGGCGTCCAACGCCTCTTGGGAAAACTGTCGTCACGTAGAATAGTCCGTGGCGCCTATGATTCATGGCGCTCTCCACCTCCGACTTGGTGGCGGACAGTCTGTCGGCATCCTCTGTTGGAGGAGCATCCGGCATGCGCCTCGTGTTTGTACCCTATACGGACTCGGCTTTTGAGCACTGGTTGGCGGAGGTCCGATTAGCCTTCTCCGGACTCGATCCGGCGCTCTTTTCTGAAAAAACCACGAGTGTCGGTGTGCCTCCGGGAACCTCTCCTTAAAACACGATGGCACATCATACCATTGCGGCGGCGTCTCGAGTCGTACCGCACTTCTTTTCGCCTTCTTTGGGCGAGCTGCCTTGTTGGGCGTGTTGGGTAGCGTAGTAATTTCAAAAATTTTCCTCACGATCACGCAAGACCATGGTGATGCATAGCAGCGAGATGAGAGTGTTGTCTCGTACCCTCGTAGACCAGCAGCGAGCGTTGGCCTTAGCGTAGAGGAAGTAGTCGTACTTCTTCCCGATCCAACGATCCAAGTGCGAGCGTCGGCACCTCGAGTTCTGCACGTTCAGCTCGATGGCGTCCCTCGAACTCCGATCCAGCCGAGGTCGAGGTGAGTTCCGTCGGCCCGGCGGCGTGGTAGCGATGATGATGTTCCACCGGCGCAGGGCCGCCTAAGCTCCGCTACGGTATGATCGAGGTGTAATCTGGTGGAAGGGGCACCGCTGCGGCTGAGCGATCTAATCGATCAACTTGTGTGTCATGGGGTGCCCTCTGCCTTTGTATATAAAGGAGGGAAGGGGAGGGGCTGGCGGCCACCTATGGCTGCTTTGGGGTCCTACTCCCCAGGGAGTAAGATTCCCCCCAAATCCTAGTCAACTAGGGTTTGACCAAGGGAGAGGGAGAGAGGCGCCACCCCTTCTCCTAATCCTAATAGGACTAGGGAAGGGGAAGGCTGCGGCCAGCATATGGCCCCCTTTTCTCTTTCCACTAAGGCCCATCAAGGCCCATTGACCCCCAGGAGGTTCGGTAACCCCGGTACTCGGTAAAATTCCCAATTTCACCGGAGTGATTAGGAATCAAACATAGGCTTCCAATATATCAATCTTTATGTCTCGACCATTTGAGACTCCTCGTCATGTCCGTGATCTCATCCGGGACTCGAACAACCTTGGTACATCAATATCATATAAACTCATAATAGCATCATCGAAGCGTTAAGCGTGCGGACCCTACGGGTTCGAGAACTATGTAGACATGACCGAGACACCTCTCGGCCAATAACCAATAGCGGGACCTGGATGCCCATATTGGTTCCTACATATTCTCGAAGATCTTTATCGGTCGAGACCGCATAACAACATCGTTGTTCCCTTTGTCATCGGTATGTTACTTGCGAGATTCGATCGTCGGTATCAATACCTAGTTCAATCTCGTTCTTGGCAAGTCTCTTTTCTCGTTCCGTAATACATCATCTCACAACTAACACATTTAGTTGCAATGCTTGCAAGGCTTATGTGATGTGCATTACCGAGAGGGCCGGAGATACCTCTCCGACAATCGGATGACAAATCCTAATCTCGAAATATACCAACCCAACATGTACCTTCGGAGACACCTGTAATGTACCTTTATAATCACCCGATTACGTTGTGACGTTTGGTAGCACCAAAAGTGTTCCTCGGGCAAGCGGGAGTTGCATAATCTCATAGTCATAGGAACATGTATAAGTCATGAAGAAAAGCACTAGCAACAAACTATACGATCGGGTGCTATGCTAATGGAATGGGTCATGTCAATCAGATCATTCAACCAATGATGTGATCCCGTTAATCAAATAACAACTCCTTGTTCATGGTTAGGAAACATAACCATCTTTGATTAACGAGCTAGTCAAATAGAGGCATACTAGTGACACTCTGTAGGTTTATGTATTCACACATGTATTATGTTTCCGGTTAATACAATTCTAGCATGAATAATAAACATTTATCATGATATAAGAAATAAATAATAACATTATTATTGCCTCTAGGGCATATTTCCTTCAGGCGGCCGTGGCAGGCTCGGCTTCCCGTTCGAAGGCACCCCTGCGAAACACCATCAAATCGTGGTGATTAGAAGTAAAAGCGGGTGGGTCATGGTATCTGGACTTGATCACGGTTACACAGGAGGCGGAAATAATCCGGGTATTGACGTAATGGCAAGCAAAGCATTATCGATGCTAAGTTGGTGGAACACCACAATCGATCAGCTCCACCTTTATATCCGGGTCCTCTTGGAGGCGGATCGAGACCGTTCGGATCCTCGGGTTGTGGGGATGGCTGTGTATCTTCTCCATGGCCGGCGTAGTTCCTGCGTAGAAACCATGAAATGAGATATTTAACCACGGGAACATGGATCGGACAGGCCACAAAGATATTTGCTTACCCAACCGAGGATTATTTGAAGAAAACTTCGTTGAGTGGGTGACACGGAGAAAATCCTCCTCTTCCCTTTGTACATGGCGAGACAAGGTCTTCACCGGTTCGGTGACCGATCCGGCCCTTCTGCGGCCATGGCGGGTGGCATCGTCCTCCCGTTGAAGTCCCACATGGGGTGGCCCCTATATTAGGCGGCTGCACTCCCCTCATAATGCAGATTGCCATGACTCTATCATGGTCAATCCGGCATGAACCGATAATCTTATTCGGCTCATCAAGTAAAGGGCGTCCGGTCATTTTCCCTCACAGGGGCTCCTGAGCGCCATGTTAGGCGCTTCTTGAGGCGTTGCTAAACTCGGAAGGCGATCCGAGCGAGGATCCGGCGGCGGGGCGTCCTCCATGTAAAACCATTCGAGGCCAGTCCTCGGGCGCCTTCTTTGGGGTTCGGATAAGTATCCGGTCCGGTGATCGCCATAGTTGGCTCCGCCCACTTGATATATTGACCCGCCGTGAGAGCGAGAACAAGGCGAACAATCTCTTCCACAGATCGAAATGGGCCTCGGCGGCGAAACAGCTCGGAAAGGGCCACGAAGCCGCTATATGCGAGATGGAGGCAAGCGTAAGGTTGTGCGGTGGAGGCCGTAGAACTCGAAGCCCGGAGAAAGCGGATGGATTGGAAATCCGAGTCCTCTCATTAGGTAAGAGGCGAAGCATACCGCTCTCCCTTAGAGGAACGGGGGCGCTCTCCGCTGCTTCCGCCCTTATAAGTGGCGAGTCCGAGCATACCGGAACCATGAAGGCGGGAAGGAATCCTTGGTTTGGAGCACCACCAATTATTTGTCTTGGGACTGAGCATCTCCCCCAATCTCCGGGCTGAGGGCTGGGAGCGAGAGGAGGGCAGCGTCATTGTCCATGGTGGAGTGGGTTTTTGTCAAAGGCACTCGATGAAGGCTCACGAAGGGAGGATGGTGTGATCCGGATCTGGATCCCGTCTCTTTATAGGCGGCTCATTTGCACAACAAGGGGTAAATGTAAAGATACCACGACTTTTCACATTCGTTAAACACGTGGAAGATGGCCATTATTGGGCGTGGAAGCGAAGTGCGATATTCACAAGAAAGCGGACACTATTCAACACGAGGATTAGGAGGAACCTGCCTTGCAATGTCGAAGACAATCAACACGCGGACTTATCATCATTGAAGCCTGGTTGAGGAGACTCTTGAGGAGTCTGGACTAGGGGTGTCGGATAGCGAACTATCATCTTTGGCGGACTCTGGACTATGAAGATACAAGATTGAAGACTTCGTCCGTGTCCGGATAGGACTTTCCTTGGCGTGGAAGGCAAGCTTGGCGATCGGATATGTAGATTTCCTACCATTGTAACCGACTCTGTGTAACCCTAACCCTATTCGGTGTCTATATAAACGAAGGGTTTTAGTCGTAGGGCGAACAACAATCATACCATAGGCTAGCTTCTAGGGTTTAGCCTCTACGATCTCGTGGTAGATCTACTCTTGTACTACCGTATCATCAATATTAATCAGCGGGGTAAGGTATTACCTCCATCGAGAGGGCCCGAACCTGGTAAAACATCATGTCCCTTGTCTCTGTTACCATCCGCCTAGGCGCGCTGATTCGGGACCCCCTACCGAGATCCGCGGTTTTGACACGACACCCCCTTTCGGCTTTAGCGATAAGTTGGACGGACAAAGCGACAATATTTCACTTTGGGCTGAATCCCTTCTCCTCGTCGCTTGTTGGAGAAAACCCCGCTTCGGCGATTGCATAGGGTTTTCTCATGGAGAACCAGTATGAATTCTTCATCCATCCCGATAAATCCAAGTCCCTTGGTCACGGGTAATCCTAGGATGGCAGCGCCGCCGTTGATGCATTTTCTTCGTCTTGAATCTAGTGTGTTTGATTGCAGCGCCCAAAGTGCGAGTACCCTATAGATTTCTCGCCCTCGTGAGCGCATACACTTGTTCCTTCTCATCCTACTACAGCATTTTGAAGCAGCGCCGCAGTATGTTCCTAAATCCTCTTCTCTATCCGGGAGGGTGGGTTTTTTGAACATGTTGTGTTGTCATATTATTTTTCTGTAGTGTATTATTTGCTCTGCCGAACACATGTACTCAAGATGCTCGGCCTTGCCATAACTGAATACACTAGTTTAATGGTCACGGTGAAGACAAGCCATGGATATTACTTCGAGTTGGGTTCATGAACCAAGAAGATCGCTGCTTTTTATGGCGAACTTGGATAAACTTTCTCAAGTGTTCTGGACTGAATGTTGGCACACGAATGTTGATGGAAATAGCGAGAACATGCTCTCATCTTCACTGCGATCTTCCACCCGGCGTCGTCCCAATTGTTCATCCATGTTAGTTTTGTATCTGGTTCTTGCTTGTTGCCTCGATTACTTCTTAATCCACCTATTACGTCTAACTAATCACAATTTAACTTTAGAAGTAGCAGCGTATCTCTCACGAAGATGCTACTTCTAACTAATATTCTTATAATTGGTGGCACGTGTAGGTTTTTCAGAGTTAAGCAGTCTGCTCGTTTGTTACTCTGTAATAACTTCGGCTAATACTAATAGCACTTGAAGTTGGTGGATCGACATCCACAAGTTCCTACACTTTATTGGTCGTCTTGAGGTCCTTGTGGGGCGTTTCAATGGTGGAAGGCCACGTGGGATATGTGTGCCCTTGCTGCACTTTCGGTGAACAGGTCCAAATGTGTCGAGAAACTTATAGTGCGAGCTGTTTTATGTTATATATGTTGTTCATAAACTATTGCTTATACACAGTTTTACATCTGTGATCTTCTTGAAGCAGGCTGCGAGTTCTATTGTTCCTATCTGAGATGCTGACCATGGTGGGTCGGACTTGCGCTTGGTCACAACATGATGTTTATGTCGACCTACTCAATTCCCCTTGGAGGTGAAAAGATACTTATTAGTGGGTGGTCTCGGATAATGAAGGCCGTCCATCTTGGAGAATAGGACGAGAAGATTATGTTCATGCTTTTCCATGGCTCTAGCGAATATCCTGTTTATTGACCACGTTGCGAGATGAAGCCGCTTTCGGAAGGTTGTGGATCTTGCGGGGTGGCGCTGGGCCTTGGTGGCCTCACCCTTGGTTAGCTGTAGGCAAAGTAGCACTCTTGGCGTGCTTTATGCAGTTGAACCTATATAAGTACTCATCTGCTTTCAGCTTTGGTTGTTAAGTGCCCTGCTGGTTTGATTAAGGTTGTTAAGTACTCCTGCTGCTTTTACGATCTGTCATGTTTCTTGAGTCCTATCTTCCTCTAGCCGCCAAAAACCAAACCAGCGCCGGTGAGGCCACACCTTCCGCCTCCCACGGTGGCTGCGCCTCGGCGCCGCATCACCGCCACCTTGTCTCCTAAATCATTAATGCCGGCGTCCTCCAGCGCTTTAGTGCGCTTCGCCCGTGGCGCCGCCCTCTCGCGTTGTCGACATGGTCAACAAACAACAGGAATCGGCGAAATGCGTGGAGAGGATGCGGTAGGGGCCCTGCGTCGGTATGGAAAAATAAATGCTTCCTCCTAGTGTTTTTCGACATCGGGACCCACGACATTGTGGCGTATATAGTCAATAGACAAGAGAACATCACAAGATCGGTGACACACAGGGCGTAGCTACTTGAGCAGTAATTTTTTGTTTGGTATTGTTGAGGCGGGCGGGGTTTGAGGCTGGGCTGTGGCCCGTCTAGCCAGAGCTTATATTTTATGTTCACCATGTGACCAGCACAGCTATTTTCTCCTTGTGAAAATGAGCCCGGTTTATTTTTACGAAGAATACCCAATCGAGGCCTACTTATTTTTCTCATACTGATGGGCTGCAACTCATTTAAGGCGCTTGCAAATCTTGAAAGTAATATGAAATGGGTTGTAAATATAAAACAGATGACAAATTGGAAATTACTTTATAATTTCTGATTTTTCACATTTCAGATTCCTATTTCCTTTGGGCATTAACCTAATTCAAATATATCTTCAAAGTACTTTAAATCTAGCTCGACATTTCGGTATTAAAAATAGTTTGGAACCCACGAAATATCGAAATTGGCCTTGGCCAACCAAAAAAATGACTGCAATAAATTGCATAAGAAGTTGCCATGAGCTATATATAAATTATTAAAAAAGAGAGTAGTGCGACTTGTGGGCCTGTTTAGTTGGGCGTATGCAAGATTTTTTAGTTATTATATACTCGTCAACAAATGATTCTAGCAGGCGTAACGTTGGATGTCAATCCAGCGGACCGTCATCATTCTTCAATCTCGATCTTCTTGCTCCATTTGCCAAAGCAGCGGCCGGACCCTTTGCTCCCGCCTCCGTGGCGACTGTCTTGCTTGTGCGACCTCAGCGCCCTACTACTCCCACCGCTGGCAGGCGTCCTCTACTCACCCACACCCCTGTTGATACGTAGCAGCGGCAGCCTCACACCGCAGCGAACGGTGAACCCTCGTACTCCTCTCGCGGGCTTCCTTTGTCGCGTCTTCCCGGCTCCGCGTCATCCCTTCCTAGGCCTCGCCGTCGTCCACAACCGTGGTGCACTTGGCCTTGGCGTGGTCAATGTGAGTCAACGACCGACTTCCATCGGAAGAGTACTATCGTGGAGAGGTGACGGTGGGTCCACGGCAGCCGCAAGGAAGTGCCTCCTTATTCGCGGAAAATAATTATTCCTCCACGGCAGCTGGGACCCTTTGGCCGGGCCACCAATATTCGCGAAAAAATGTTTCCCACTGCTGGGACCCACAGGTCGGGCCACCGTATTCATGGAAACGTTCCCCAGCTATGCCTTTCGGACCCAGGAAGTGCCTCCTTATTACGCATAAAAAATGAATAGCCCCGCTAGCTGGGACCAACCTTGGTGGGAGGCTGACTTGTGGGCCTACTAAGTTGGTGGGATGGAGGCCTTTGTCAACTTTAGTCAATATATGAGCGATTCTAGATCCGGTGACCGTCGAGGTCCATCCAGCGGCCGTAGTGCTTCTTCAACCTCTAGTCTTCTTGCTCCGGCCGCCCAAAGCAGCGCCCGGTCATGCCGCTTTGCTCACATCGCCCGTGGCGGCTGTGATGCCATGAGCCTCACCGCCCCTACTACTCCCACCGCTGGCGGACCATCCCTCTATGCACCCACCCCTGTTATTCTGGCTGGCGGCAGCCTCACACCCAGCCGAGCAGGTGAACCCTCATACTCCTCTGGCGTGGGCATCCACTGCGCGTCTTCCAGGCTCGCGTCGTCCCTTCCTAGGCCTCGCCGTCGTCCATCGCCCTTGTGCTCTCGGCGGCGTGGTCAAGGTGGTCGAGAATGGCTTCCATCGGACATGGGTGTGCGTGGAGAGGTGACATTTGGGTCCATGGCGCGGGAAGGAAGTGCCTCCTTATTACAGCAAAATAATTATCCCTCCACTTGACAGCGGGGACCCACGGACGGGCCACCGTATTTTGTGAAAAACGTTTCCCCACATGCATTGGGACCCACCAGCTACATCTTCGCACACAAGGAAGTGCGGCGGTCGGGACCCACCTGGTGAAGCATCGTGGCGTTGTCATTCTGATCATGACGATGTGCGTACATCTTGGTGCGTAGTAGGCGTGCATGTGTCATAGTAAGCGCGCGCGTAGCATGTCCGCGTATGTACATCGGCTAGGGTGCAAGAAGAAAATCTGACCGCGTATGTGTACATCTGGTGGGGTCTCGAGCAGCCTACTCGCGCATACGTCTGGCGAGGCTGCGTGTACATGGCTGGGTGAGCGGAGAAACAGCGTCGTCGTCGTGTTCATGGGGAGCCAAACCGGCTGGGTCGGAATGGAATGCGTGGTCGTGTTCGCCGGGAGGCTTGGGCGGAGCAGGCGATGGAAGCGAGGCTGGCGTACCACACAGCGGAGAAGCGGCCTTGTGTTCGGCCAGACACGTTAAGCAGGATCTTGTTCGCCGGGAGAAGTGCGGCGGACGGAAAATGGAGAAAGCGGACCTCCTACGGTCGAAGCAGGGGTCTGTTGATCGGGAGGGTGTGGCGTACCGCAAAGCGGAGAAGCGGACCTCCTACGGTCGAAGCAGGGGTCTGTTGATGCGGAGGGTGTGGCGTACCGCAAAAGCAGACGAAAGCGGACTTGTGTTGGGCGCTACGGTCGAAGCAGGGGTCTGTTCGCCGGGAGGGTGTGGCGTGCCGCCAAAGCAGGACTCCACGGGATCTGTTCATCTCCACCGTCGACCTCCTCCGGCCTCCACGGGCTACCGTCGACCTTCTCCGGCCTCCACGGGCTCTGTTCATCCAGCCTCCACCAGCGCTACCCACCGCTCTTGTTCATCCAGCCTCCACCGCGCTACCCAACTCTTGTTCAACCACCCCTCCACGGGCACCCCTCCACCGTCTCTGTTCATCCAGCCCTCCACACCACGGGTTCTGTTCAACCACCCTCCACGAACACCCCTCCACGTCTCTGTTCATCCAGCCCTCCACACCACGGGTTCTGTTCATCCGAGAGCAACGCCACCGCTCCTTTATTCATCAAACCCCCATAGCGCTCCTTTGTTCATCCTAGAGGCAGCATCGATCGGCTTGATTAGCAGCGATGGCGAAGAATCGCTCCATCGGGTTGATTAACAGCCATCGATCGATCGCTCGGGTTCGATTAGAGCCAACGCCTCACACTGCAGCGTGCGTCGCTGAGATAAAGGTGCATCGCTCGGCCCCGACCTCCCACCATAACGGCAAATCCTGAAATTTTCCTCTCCCTCGCTTCTACCATGGTTTTTCCATCATGGGGGCCCCGAGAAGGTCATGCATTTGTGTCTCCAGCCCTCCCAAGACGAATAGCCCATTTTTGTCATGATTTTTGTCATAAGTAGGAGCCCACCACATCTATGATGATACTGGGTTTTGTCACAATTATCGTCATAGAAGTGTCATATGTATGACATAATTTTTTTTCGTTCATTTAAAATGTCACGGATGTGTCTTTTTTTGTAGTCTTTGGATAGTTGTGCTTGTTCTCTTTTAGGGAAAGAACACGGATGAAGCTGAAATTCTATTGAATAATATGTTGACAAATGAAAATAATTGGGCACCTCCTAAGCTAGCTTACTGCTCCAATTCTTGAGCCTATCCTAAACCAACTCACGAAGAAGAGGTGTTCTATTTCTTAGTCTGAAGATATGCAAGAGGCAAAGAAATCTATGAAAGAAAAGGTACTAAAGCTGAAGATATTGAGAATTTACCTCCTATTGAAGAAATACATGGTCTTAATCTACCGCTTGTTGAAGAAACTTATGATATTGATCCATTACTTATTGAAGAACCTCCTGATCTTGATAACCCGACCACGGTAGTAAGGTAAATTCTCTATATAGATTTGATGAAGGTTATATTCCTCATTATAAGTCGCTGAACAATGCTTGATGAGTTTGATAATTTTATTGTCAAATAAGAAAATTTTAATGCTTATTTTGGTAGACAATTAAAACAAGATGCTTATATGATTAAGCGCTTGGGTGATTATATGGCTAATATTAGAGGTGAACTTAAACTTTTTAGCAAGCATGCTTCTATGGTTACCACTCAAGTAGAACAAGTACTTAAAGCTCAGAAAGAAGTCTTTGGATGAAATGAATAGTAAGAAAAATGATTATCTTTGTTAGAGTGGCTACTAGAACTGGTAGAATGACTCAGGAACCTTTGTATCACGAAGGCCACCCTAAGAGAATTGAGCAAGATTCTCGAGAAATATCTTGATGTACCTAGTTCTTCTAAAAGGAAGAAAAAGAAAAATGATAGGACTTTGCAAACTTCTAGTGAACCTATTGCTGAACCACGAGAGTCAAATGATATCTCCATATCGATCTTTGAAACACAATCGGTAATGAACATGAACCTAGTGAAAATGCTAATGATGATGTTCATGATGATGCTCAACCTAATAATGATAATGATGTAGAAGTTGAACCTGCTGTTGATCTTGATAACCCACAATCAAAGAATCAACGTTATGATAAAGAGACTTCGTTGCTAGGAAACATGGTAAGAAAGGGAACCATGGGTTGAAACCCATGCCTTTTCCTCGAAACCATCCAAGAAAAGGATGATGAGGATTTTGGTAGCTTTCTTTGAAATGATTAGACCCATCTTTTTGCGTATCACGATTGGTGATATGCTCAAAATGAATCCTTATGCTAAATATATGAAAGATATTGTTACCAATAAGAGAAAGATACGGAAGCTGAAATTTCCACCATGCTTGCTAATTATACTTTTAAGGGTGGAATACCAAAGAGACTTGGAGATCGGGACTACCTACTATACCATGCTCCATTAAGAGAAATTATGTTAAAACTGCTTTATGTGATCTTGGAGCGGTGTTAGTGTTATGCCTCTCTCTTTATATCGTAGACTTGACTTTAATAAGTTGAAACCTCTGAAATATCTTTGCAAATGGCTGATAAATCAAGCTGCTATACCTGTTGGTATTTGTGAGGATGTGCTGTTGTGGTTGCAAGCGTTACTATTTTAACGGACTTTGTTATTCTTGATATTCGAGGATGATAGTATGTCTATTATTCTCGGAAGACCTTCCTTAATACTGCGGGGGTTGTTATTGATTGCAACAAAGGCAATGTCACTTTTCATGTTAATGGTAATGAGCATACGGTACATTTTCGAGGAAACAACCTCAAGTTCATAGTATCAACTCTATTGGAAAAATTCCATCGATTATATTTGGAGGTTTTGAATTTCCTCTCCCTACTGTCAAGAAGAAATATGATATACTTATTATTGGGATGTCCATATCCCCGTTGAGGTAACATAGTGTTAGTCGAAATTTCTCCGATTCCATGTTAATCGGAATGAGTTTGTTAACAAGACCTGATCAACCTTGTTAGTGGATTCCTTTTGATGAGCATGAGATGGATGAAACTAGAAGCACAACCTTGTACCCTCTTTATATTTTGTTTTATTTAGTAGAAATAAAGTAAAAAGTATTTTTACACGTCTCCCGACCTATCCGTGCAATATAAAAATACCACGAAAATAAAAGTCCTCGAATGCCATGCCAATTGAATATGATTTTTGGGAATATTTGAGGATTTATAGTGCAAAAAATCACAGCGGGGAGCAGCCACACAGCCACGAGGGTGGAGGTGCGCCCCCTTGCCTCGTGGGCCACGGTGGCCCTCCTCCACTTATTCCTCGCCCATCTTCTTCCTCTGCCTCACAAACCCGAAAAACCAACTCAAGCACGAGTTCGGCCACTTTTGCTGTGATTTTGATCTCCTTGCTCAAAACACCTCTCATAAACCTGCTTGGGGAGATTGTTCCTTGGTATGTGACTCCTCCATTGGTCCAATTAGTTTTTGTTCTAGTGCTTTATTCTTTGCAAATTTGTGTTGCATAGGTGACCATGTTCTTGAGCTTGCATGTAAAATTTATATGGTTCCAAGTAGTCCTAATGCTTGATATAGGCTCTAGTCACTTGTAGGAGTAGTTGCTATCAATTTTATTGAAGTTGGTTCACTTTTGTTTGAAGTTACTAAAATTTCAGAAATTTTTGGAGGAAACAATATGTTTAGGAAGATGTTCCAAGGTGGTTCTTCAAGGAAGCAAGGTCCCAGGCTTGCAATGCGTGATCTTGACGAGGAACCACCAAGAGGCGCTCTTGTGAGGCCACATGAATGGCCTTGGAAAATTTTATGGATCAGCGGGAATCAAATAAGAATTTAAGCATATTTGTGTAACACCGGTCTTGTGGACTTGAGGTGACAAATGCCCCAGTATCATGATCTCACAAGTTCATTTGTAAGGAGGTTTGAGTATTCATCTTGGCGTAATTCTCCTTGGTCATGTTTGAACTTTATGACAAATCTTATACCATGGACTTAGAGGATTTCACTTTTGCTTGCAAACTTCCATCTTGGGGTAGTGTCGAGATCCCCTAAATATGAATTTAGAGACTTTCTTGCTAGTATAAGCGTGGGGAATCTAGAGATATAGCATAAGCCACTATAGGGAGCATTCACTTTCTGCTATATAGTATTTTGTTCTCTTCATAGGTAGATGCATAAATGCTAAGGATGAAGCATGTCACATGTGTGTCCCTGATCTCGGCATTCTTAGGAGTGTTGTGTTAGGAGACCAATCTTATCATATAGGAGCCATTGTGGCTCGTAGGTGCATCATAATAGATATAGCGGAGATTTCTTTGGAGGAATTTATGCAACCCGCTTAGCTAATTTTCTTGAGATAGACATTCGTGAGGGTGATATGGAGTTACCCCCTACTTATTTAGATTTTGACTCTATGGTTTCCCACCGGTTTGTTGAGAGGATGGACCACCTCTCGATGTCGACTAATCTTTAACAAGCGGCATGTTATGCGTATTACTCTTCCTGCTCTGCCTTCTTTGATTACGAGACAAAGGAAGATATGTTATTACGAGAGGAGGCAGATGAGTGCGAGAGAAGGCGGAGGCGGCTTGGCGCCACGCTGCAGCTCGAGGAGGCGATAGGCGCTGCATCGTGATATGACCCAGCTACACCTACAGGTATCCATGAGGCTATCCACGGCAATAGACCAACAGGCCAAAGCCTAAACTTGGGGATGCGTATTTCTCACCGACATTACATTTATGTTCACACACACTCATTGCTAGATGTCGGTGCTCAACTCTTTCCTTTGTAATATCCATGCTAGTTTATTTTCTTTTTCTGCTTTCTTCTTGTGTGTGCATTAAACCTTAAGAAAAAAAAATTAGAAGTAGTTTATTTTTCCTGCTGTAGTAGTAATAATTAAAAAAAACCAAAAATATTTCACGTTCTTCTTTTGCTTGTTGGGAGCTTTCCGTGTAAATAGTTTTATTTCTTTTCTTTTCTTTGGGAGTCGAGAGGAAGACCATGGTTAGATTGTTGAAGTGGCTCTTATATGCATCATTGTTGATTTAACCAAGAGCCCATATTGCCTTGTCTTCTCTGTTTATTGAATGCTCCTGATTCAGCTTAGTCAATGCCGTGCACTCTTATTATTATTCACATCGTTCGGTCGTGCAAGTGAAAGGCAATTATGATGATATATGATGGGTGGTGAGATGGGAAAAGCTGGTATGAACTCGACCTCTCTTGTTTTTGTAAATATGATGAGTTCATCGTTCTTGATTCAGCTTATTATGAATAAACATGTTTGCAATGACAATTAGAGATCATAGTTGCTTATGCCATGCTTGATTAGCTATGAGTTATAATGGTTTACCTTGCGTGCCAACATGCTATTAAAATGGTTGTGATGTGGTATGATGGGTGGTATCCTCCTTTGAATGATTTAAGTGACTTGACTTGGCACATGTTCATGCATGTAGTTGAAACAAATCAACATAGCCTTCAAGATATTTATGTTCATGGTGGACTATATCCTACTCGTTCTTCTATTCAATGTTTATTAATTTTAATGCATGTTCATTCTTGTTGTCGCTCTCTAGTTGGTGGCTTCCCAGTCTTTTGCTAGCCTTCACTTGTACTAAGCGGGAATCTTGCTTGTGCATCAATCATAAACCCCAAAGTTACTCCATATGAGTCCACCATACCTTCCTATATCACGGTATCTACCTGCGTTCCAAGTAAATTTGTATGTGCCAAACTCTAAACCTTCAAATAAACATTATGTTTTGCATGCTCGAACAACTCATATATCAACTAGGGCTGCCCTTATCTTCCGTGTTAGGCAGGTTATTCTCAAGAGAGTGGACTCCGCTCCTCACTCACGAAAATGGCTGGTCACGGGATGCCCAGTCCGTGCTTTATGCAAACTAAATCAAAATAATTGCAAACAAAACTCCCCACAGGACCCGTTGAATGTTGGAGGCACTCATTGTTTCGAGCAAGCCATGGATTGATGCTTGTGGAGGAGGGAGTATAAACTTTACCATTCTGTTTGGGAACCGCCTATAATTTATTTAGCATGGAAGATATCGTCATCTCCTAGTTGTTATGTTGATAATGAAAGTATGCCGCTCAAAATATAAATTGTCTCTATTTCAAAACTGTGCTCGGCACCTCTACAAATCCTGCTTCCCTCTGCGAAAGGCTTATCTATTTACTTTTATGTTGAGTCATCACCTTCTTATTAAAAGCACTAATTTGGAAACACAGCTGTCATTTGCATTCATATTGTTAATTTATATCGGGTATGACTATGATTGGATCTCTTTTACCATGAGTTACAATGTCTAGTCAGTCCTTGATCTTTGAAGGTGCTCTGCATTTATGTTTTGCGGTCTCAGAAAGGGCTAGCGAGATACCATCTTGTTATATCATATTATGATTATTTTGAGAAAGTGTTGTCATCCGAGATTTATTATTATGGCTTGCTAGCTGATTATGTTATTGATATGAGTAAACATGAGACATAGGAGTTATTGCAAATGTGGTTAATTACGATCTTTGCTGAAAACCTGAATCTTTGGCTTGACATAGGTACAACAACAAGAGCAAAGCGAGTTTGTAAAGTTGTTCTTTTCTCTTCAGTTTGTCAACTGAATTGCTTGAGGACAAGCAAGGGTTTAAGCTTGGGGAGTTGATCGTCTCCGTCGTATCTACTCCATACACTTGCCCTTGTTTTGGACTCTAACTTATATGATTTGAATGGAACTAACCGGATGGCGCTGTTTTCAGCAGAATTGCCATGATGTTGTTTTATGTGCAGAAAACAAAAGTTCTCGGAATGACCTGAAACTCCACGGGATGTCTTATAAAAATAATAAAAATCCTGCGCCAAAGATGAAGACCGGGGCCCACACCATGTCCACGAGGGTGGGGCGCGCCCCCCTCTAGGCGCGCCCCCTACCTCGTGGGCCCCTGAACACCTTCAGCGCCAACTCCAACTCTATATATTGGCTTTGGGAGAAAAAAATCAGAGAGAAGAAATCATCGCGTTTTACTATCACGGAGCCGCCGCCAAGCCCTAAAACCTCTCGGGAGGGCTGATCTGGAGTCCGTTCGGGGCTCCGGAGAGGGGGATTCGTCGCCGTCATCATCATCAACCATCCTCCATCACCAATTTCATGATGCTCACTGCCGTGCGTGAGTTTCCATCATAAACTTCTGGGCGGTTATGGATTGGATGAGATTTATCATGTAATCGAGTTAGTTTTGTTAGGGTTTGATCCTAGTATCCACTATGTTTTGAGATTGATGTTGCTATGACTTTGCTATGCTTAATGCTTGTCACTAGGGCCCGAGTGCCAAGATTTCAGATCTGAACCTATTATGTTTTCATGAATATATGTGATTTCTTGATCCTATCTTGCAAGTCTATAGTCACCTATTATGTGTTATGATCCGACAACCCCGAAGTGACAATAATCGGGATACTTCTCGGTGATGACCATAGTTTGAGGAGTTCATGTATTCACTATGTGCTAATGCTTTGTTCGGTTCTCTATTAAAGGATGCCTTAATATCCCTTAGTTTCCAATAGGACCCGCTGCCCGGGAGGGTAGGACAAAAGATGTCATGCAAGTTCTTTTCCATAAGCACGTATGACTATATTGAAATATATGCCTACATTACAATGATGAATTGGAGCTAGTTACTGTGTCACCCTATGTTATATTTGTTACATGACGAACGCATCCGGCATAATTATCCATCACGATCCGGTGCCTCTGAGCTTTCCATATCTTGGTTCTCGCTTATTTACTTTCCGCTGCTCTTGTTACAATCACTACAAAATACCAAAAACATTGTTTTGTTGTCTTTACTTTTGTTACCGTTACCACCACTATCATATTACTTTGCTATTAAACACTTTGCTGCAGATACTAAGTTTCTAGGTGTGGTTGAATTGACAACTCAGCTGCTAATACTTGAGAATATTCTTTGGCTCCCCTTGTGTCGAATCAATAAATTTGGGTTGAATACTCTACCCTCGAAAACTGTTGCAATCCCCTATACTTGTGGGTTATCAGCGGACTCATGGGACATTTTGGACGAGATAAGACATTTGCCACGCTCTCCAAGAACTTCTTTTGGCCCAAGATGTTTCGAGACGTCTCACACTTTACCACCCGATGCTCTACATGTGCATAAGCTAAGTCTCAAGCTCAATCTCATGGTCTTTACATGCCTCTTCCTATTCCTATCAACCTTGGGAAGATGTCGTGGTTTTGTCACGGCAGATGTCCTTAGTGTCGAGGACTTAGTCAGCGAGGCCAGCGCATCTATGTGGTAGCTTGAGAGGGTTGGCGGAATCGAGGATGCAACACAAGACAAGGATTTAGACAGCTTGGACCCGGAAACATCATCCGTAATAGCCCTACATGATGTTTGTGGCAAGGTCTCATTATGATCATGAGAGAGTCGCCGCATAAGCGGCTCTCCCTTTGTACCTAGCCCTAGATATTGTTTCTTGTTCCCCCCCTTGGGGAGCCCTGCCCCTCCTTATATAAGTTAGAGGGGCGGGTTACATGTGGAGTCCTAGTAGGACTAGGACTAGTCTATCTTCTCTTACAAGTTGATTACAAGTCTGGGTCATACTTCCTCGTAAAGGAAATATTCGTCATTCCTTTCCTCTTAATCCGGCCCATCAAAACGTGAGCCGGCCTTCTGGGCTTTGGGCCTTGTTGTCCATCGACACCCTGCTGGGTCACCATGTCGTCTGTCGACCCACCCCGGGTCACCATGTAAGTCGCGATGTTCAGGCGGGTTGCCCATAAATCGCCAGGTCCGGCCGGGTGTGGGTCGCCAAGCTTCCGCTGGGTCATACATCCGGCCGGGTCATACCGTGGGGTATATCCCCGACAGAAGACATTAGCATGGATTTTGTACTTGGTTTGCCTAGAACTCAAAATGGAAAGGATTCCGTGTTTGTTGTTGTGGATGGATTTTCTAAGATGGCACATTTCATTCCTTGCAACAAGATAGACGATGCTTCACACATTGCAAATCTCTTTTGTAGGGAAATCTTGCGACTCCATGGAGTACCAAAGACAATCGTCTCCGATCGTGGCGTCAAGTTCTTGAGTTACTTTTGGAAGACCCTATCGCCAAGCTGGAATCAAGCTCTTGTTCTCATCCGCATACCATCCTCAAACCGGCGGCCAAGCGAAGGTGACGAACGGACACTCTCCACTCTACTTGGCGTGTTGATCAAGAAAAACATCAAGGAGTGGGAAGCATGTCTACCCATATCCGATGCGCCTACAACCGGGTAAGACATTCGACTACGGCAAGTCCCCCCTTGAGGTAGTCTACAGCTTCAACCCGTTGTCCCCATTGGACATTCTACCTATTCCTCTACAAAGCGCACCAACATGGATGCAAGTGCTCAGCAAGCTACATCAAGAAGATGCATGAGGATACAAGGCACACCATCGGCGCCAAGTACAGCGACTAGCGACCAAGCTCAACACAAGCAACCCATGGTCTTCAACATTGGTGATCTAGTGTGGCTACACCTTCATGAGACCGCTTCCCTAACGAGCATAAGTACAAGCTTCTCCCTCGAGCGATGGACCTTTCAAGGTGCTAGCACACTACAGCGACAACGCCTACAAGATCGACCTACCACGAGACAAGTACAACATGGCGACATCTTCAACGTCAAAGACTTGTCCAAATACCATGGTGATGAAGATCACGATCCATGGACGGATCTCTCCCAAGGGGAGATGATGCGGAGCATCCTTCCATCATCCCCATGGACTCTACTAGCGATACATCAAGCCCCACGTGGACCTATGACAAGAGCTAGAGCACGTGCTTTGGAAACCGAGGTGAACTCCTTCCTACTTAGCTTGCATATGGATCTGAGTGGAACATTGTTGCTACCTCACCAAAATCGCTATGCATCATTAGGTGCGAAGAGGAACACCACCAAGAGGCTCGGGAGCACCCCAAGGAGAAGAAGGACCACCCCAAGGCCAAGCGGACCAAGGCAGTGCTACATGACAAAGCTGAAGTCCCGGGTGACCCGTGCGCCACGGGCCCCGAGACCCGTGCCCACGGACTATCCGAGAGTTGGCTGGAACACCCGTGCGCTGCAGGCCTATACCGTGCCCACAGGACCCTGTCTTGCATGGGCCTCCAGGATGGGCGGCTGTGATCCCCAATCGAGCCCCTCTTCATCTACTTGACCCCAAGACTATATAAACTGTACCTAGGGCTATGTTTAGGGTTAGCAAAGTATTAGATGAGATATTTGTGAGCTCTGCTCCTACCTCTTCCCTCTTGGAGGATCAAGACCCCCTAGGGAAGAATCCTTGTGGATTTCAAGACCTCCATAAGGAGAAGACTATCTTCAAGCCCCCACTTCCTTTGGATTTGGGATGAACTTTGCCATTGTATCTTTCCTTTGATTGTGTTTGTGACTTGTGGATCTTGTGTTGTTACCCTAGTGGATGTGTAATCGGGAATTGTTGGAGTGATTTACTCTTTGTGTTCTTGTTGTTTCTCTCCTTTTTCCCCTCCAAGTGTGAAAAGATCCCTCTTAGGGTTCTACCCTACATCAAGCTGTCTCAACCGCTTCCGCCCAAAAGTGTTTTGGAGTTTTGTACTCATCAAGCATCGTTCTTGCCATCTCAATAAGAGTCGGTTCTTCCTCTCAACAACTCCATTTTGTCGAGGCGTGTGCGTGGCGAGAACTCGTGTGAGATCCTTCTATGTCAAGAAAGGTATCCACATTTGCGTTCTTGAACTCCGTTCCGTTGTCGCTCGAACCTTCTTGATCTTCACTTCAAATTGATTTTGGGCCTTCCTAAGCGAAGTTTTGAAGATCTTTTGGACCTGCGATTTATCGTACGCGAAAGAACACCCGTAAATCTTGAAAAATCATCGACTATGACTAGACCAAATGAGTTACCACGAGACTGTTGTAGGCATTGGGACCAAAGACATCCATGTGAAGTAGCTCGGCGGTCTTGTGCGTGGTCATAATGTTCCTCACGGGGTGGCTTCCTCCAACTTTTTCCTTCTTGACAAGCACTACAAAGTCTATCCTTGTCAAATATAACATCTTTTACTCCAAGGATATGATCACCTTTAATAAGCTTATCAAGATTTAGCATGCCCACATGACCTAACCTTCTATGCCACAACCAACCTTTAGAAGATTTAGCAATTAAGCAAGTTCTAGGTTGAGCCTTTTAGTGAAATCAACAATGTAAAGATCACTCTCATTATCTGGTAAAGACCATTTTATGATTATCTCTAAGGAACACTTGGCAATCTACTTGATAAATAGGACATTGAAACCGAAATCAGCAAGTCTAGAAACTGAAAGTAGATTATATCCAAAGATTCAACGAGCATGACATTTTGTATGGAGCTATCATGTGAGATGGCCACCTTACGAGGCAACCACCTTACCCTTTGAGTTATCACCAAAAGTGACATACTTTCGAGGGTCGTCGTTTTCAGCAAGCTCACGAAACATATCTTTGTCTCTGGTCATATGATCAGTACATCCACTATCAAGGACCCATTCCTTTCCTCCAGCCATGTAGCCGCGAAGATTAGCCATAAGACCAAAGTGTCTCATCGCATCATCAAGATCATATTCACTATCATCATCCTCATCATAGTATCCATGTTCATCATCGTCTTGTTTTCGATCAATTCCTAGAGAGGTAATTAATTAGATGAATGATCATCACAATGGTCATCTTTATGAATTCTAATAGCTTGAGATGATATTACTAATGAATCCAACATCTCCTTTGGCACACATGAGATTAGTAAGCTCAAATAGACAATCACCAAACTTAGGATCCTTTGGAATTCATCTTACTCAAGGCAATAGACTTATGGAGAATTTCATCTAAGTTTTGCAAGAATAGTTTGGAAATCTTTCCTCAAGAAATCTCCATATAGTGTAGGCACAATCAAGAGTAGGCAAACATCCAATCAAGTTTCTAGGCAAGCCTCTAGTGATAAGATTAACAGTTCTAAGGTTGCGGATCATGTCAATAGACTCATCAAGTGTAGGATGCAAGGAATCAACATAGGGTGCACAAGGGCTAGTAATGTACTTGTTCAAATGATATTCATTGAAAATCTCAAGCATCTCATTTTCCACTCATGAAAGAACTCTCCATCAAGAATAGGTACTCTCGTCTAAGACTCCCCAACGTAGACTCATCCATCTTCCTCCAATGGTGATTAAACCAAAGCAATGGAGACCAAAGCTTTGATACAGTTGAAAGGATCGAGAAGAGGTGTCTATAGGGGGGATGAATAGACTCTTAGCAATAAAAGTTGCAGTTTTAAATTCTTTAAGTTGAAGTGGAGTTTTAGCACAAGTTTAAACATTCACAATACATATCAAGCAAGCATGGCAAGAGTATATGAGCAGCGGAAAGTAAATCATGCAAGTTGCAAGAATGTAAAGGATGGGATTGGGCGTGCAAGCGCAATTGGAAACGAAGATTTATTGCGTGGTTCCGATAGGTGGTGCTATCGTACATCCACGTTGATGGAGACTTCAACCCACGAAGGGTAATGGTTGCTGCGAGTCCACGGAGGCTCCACCCATGAAGGGTCCACGAAGAAGCAACCTTGTCTATCCCACCATGGCCGCCATACGAAGGACTTGCCTCACTAGGGTAGATCTTCACGATGTGGCGATCTCCTTGCCCGTAAAACTCCTTGGTTGAACTCCACAATCTTGACGAGGCTCCCAAGTGACACCTAGCCATTCTAGGAGACACCACTCTCCAAAAGGTAATAGATGGTGTGTTGATGATGAACTCCTTGCGCTTGTGCTTCAAATGATAGTCTCCCCAACACTCAACTCTCTCTCATAGGGTTGGATTTGGTAGAATGATGATTTGAGTGGAAAACAACTTGGGAAGGCTGGAGATCAAGATTTATGTGGTTGGAATGGAATATCTTGACCTCAACACAAGTGTAGGTGGTTCTCTCTCGGAAAATGTATGTTGGAAGTGTAGGCATGTTACGATGGATCTCTCCACGAATGAAGAGTGGGTGGAGGGGTATATATAGCCTCCACAAAATCTAACCATTACACACAAATCACCAAACTCGGTGGGACGAATTATAAAACTCAATCAGACCGATTTAGTTCATAATGTGACCGTTAGGCATTTGGTCTGGCGGTGATATGATCAACTCGGTGGGACCGATGTGCTAGGGTTAGGGTAAAGCCTTATCTCGGTTGGACCGATTACACAAACTTCGGTGGCACCGATTTGGGTAATCGCTATGAAGAGTTGGCCAAGCAAACTCGGTGGGACCCATTTCATGTTTGGTGAGACCGAAATTAATGCAATAAACAGCGAGAGTTTGCAGGCCCATCTCGGTGAGACCGAGATCCCATCGGTGAGACAGAATTGATTAGGGTTTACTGGCGGTGGCTATGTCAAGAGAACTTCGGTGGCGTCGGATAGAAAGTTTGGTGGGGCTGAGTTTGACTTTTGGTTTGGGACATATGTGGATGTGATAAAGTGGTTGAGGGCTTTGAGCATATCACTAAGAACTTTAAGCAAGCAAGACATTAAGCAACACCTCATCCCCTTTTAATAGTATTGGCTTTCCTATGGACTCAATGTGATCTTGGATCCTGAAATAGAAAATGTAGAGTCTGAGCTTTGAGCTTGATCAATCCTTTGTCCTTATCATCTTGTAGGGGTTCCACATCCTCTAGTCCATGCCACTCCTTTGTTGAACTTATACGAAACATGCTAGGTAGAAGTATTAGTCCAACAAGAGATATATTGACATTAATTACAAAAATCACCGAGGAGCACTTGTGCTTTCACGGCTCTAGCAGGTGCCCTAAGCGTCCTCAAAGTTTGCATCCACATAAATCACGAGGAGGAGGCGTGGCAGCAGCCACGCCCTCCACCCCAAATCTAGGGTCAAGCATGGCCACGGTGCAACATACTGAGCGAAGATCTCCGCCCGTAGCGTCTTTGTTACCATTGCCCATGACATGACCCTGTCGGAAGGAGCCATGCTCACGATGGTGAAGGAAATATGCCCTAGAGGCAATAATAAAGTTATTATTTATTTCCTTATTTCATGATAAATGTTTATTATTCATGCTAGAATTGTATTAGCTTAGGAAACATAATACATGTGTGAATACATAGACAAACATAGTGTCACTAGTATGCCTCTACTTGACTAGCTTGTTAATCAAAGATGGTTGAGTTTCCTAGCCATAGACATGAGTTGTCATTTGATTAACGGGGTCACATCATTAGGAGAATGATGTGATTGACTTGACCCATTCCGTTAGCTTAGCACTTGATCGTTTAGTATGTTGCTATTGCTTTCTTCATGACTTATACATGTTCCTATGACTATGAGATTATGCAACTCCGTTTACGGAGGAACACTGCGTGATACCAAGCGTCTGGCGTAATTGGGTGATTATAAAGGTGCTCTACAGGTGTGTCCAAGAAGGTCATTGTTGGGTTGGCGTATTTGAGATTAGGATTTGTCACTCCGATTATCGGAGAGGTATCTCTGGGCCCTCTCGGTAATGCACATCACTATAAGCCTTGCAAAAAAAAACCAAAACCCCAACCCCGGGCCCCCCCCCCGGGCCGGGGAGGGGGATGGAAAGGTGGGAATTTCCCCCTTCCGGGGGGGGGGTTTTTGGGGAAAGGGCCGGGGGGGCCCCCCTTTTTCTTCCGGGGGGAAAATTTTATTTGGGGAAGGGGTGGTTTCCCCCCCCGGGCCCGGGGGGGCCCCCCCCCCCCCCCCCCCCTTTTTAAATTTTTCCAAAATTTCCTTTCCCAAATTAATTTCCCTTTTTTTCCTTTGTTTTCCTTTTTTAAACCCTTTTAAAAAAAAGGTTTTGGGGGGGTTTTTTAAAATTAATTAAAAATTTAAAAAAAAAAAACCCAAAAAAAAAAAAAAACAAAAAAAAATTTAATAAAGGCAACCCAACCTTTCCCTTTTTGGGGTTTAAAAAGGAAATTTTAAAAAATTTTGTTGGGAAATTTTGGAATTTTTTAATTTTTTTTATTTTTGGGAAAATTTAAACCAAAAGTTTAAAAAAAAAATTTTAAAAATAATAAAAAATTTCCCAAAAAATTTTTCCAAAAAAATTCCAAAAACCCTTTTTTTTTCTTCCCCCAAATTTTTAAAACCAAAAAAAAAAAAAAAGGAAAATTTTTTTCTTTTTTTCCCCCAAAAAAACTTCCCAAACCATGGGGGGGGGAAAAAAAAGGTGGGGGAAAAAGGGGGGAAAAAAAAAATAGGCCAAAAAGGGGGAAACCCCAAAAACCCAAAAGGAAAATTTTGGGGAAAGGGATTGGGGGAAAAAAAAAAAAAACCAAAAAGGGGAAAAATTTGGCACCCAACCGGGCCCCAAAAAATTTTTTGGGAAAACCCAAAAGGCCAAAAGAAAATTCCCGAAAAAAAAAAGGGGGAAAAAAAGGAAATCCTTTTTTAAAAAATTTTTAAAAAAAGGGGGTTTTTTTTTTCCCTTTTTTTTTTCCCTTTTTTTTTTTTTTTTTTTTTTTTTTCTTTTTTTTTTTTGGGGGGGCTTTTTTTTCCCCCAATTTTTTGGGTTTCCCCCAACCAAATTTTTTCCTTAAACTTAAAAAAAAAATTTTTGAAAAAATTTTTTTTTTTAAATTTAAAAAAAATTTTTTTAAAAAAATGGGTTTTCCCAAAAACAATTAAAAAATGAAAAAAAAAAGGGGGAAATTGGGAAAAACCCTTTTTAAAAATTTGGGGGGTATGGGGGCCTTTTGGGGAAATGGTGGGTTTTTTAAATTTTTGGGGGAAATTTAAAGGGGTTTTGGGGGGGGGGGAAGGAAAAAATTTCCCCGGCCCCCATTTAAAAGAAAAATAAAAAAATTTTTAAAAAAATTTTCCCAAGGCCCTTGGGGAAAAAAAAAACCAAAAACCCCCCCCCCCAAAAAAAATCAAAAATTAAAATTTTCCCCCAAAAACAATTAACCCCAATTTTCCTTTAAAACCACCAAAAAACCAAAATTCTTTTCCCCTTTTTTTTTAAAAAAATTAAATTTTTTCCCCAAAAAAAAAAATTTTTTTCAAATTTTAAAAAAAAAACCTTGTTTTAAAGGTTTTGATTTTAAAAATTAACAAACTAAAGAAAAAAAAAAAAAAGGGGGGTTAATTTTTTAAAAAAAAAACCATTTTAAAAAAATTTTTGGTTTTAAAAAGAAAAAAAAAAAAATAAAAAAATTTCCCAATTTTAAAAAAATTAAGGGAAAAATTAAGGGTTTGGTTTGGGGGGAAACCCGGGGAAAAAAAAAAATTTGGAAAAAAATTTATTTGGGGGCCCCCCAACCAACTTTCATTTTTTTAAAAAATTTTTTTTTACCAAAAAAAAACCTTAAAAAATTTCTTGGGGTTTGGGCCCCAATTTAAAACCTTTTTAATTTCCTTTTTTAAAAAAATTTTTTTTAAAAAAAACCCCTTTTAAAAAACCCCCAAAATTTTAAAAAAAAAAAACCTTTAAAAATTTCCAAAAAAAAAATTTTAAAAAATTTTTAAAACCCCAAAAAACCCCTAAACCCAAAAAAATTTAAAAACCCAAAAATAAAAAATTAAACCCAAAAAAATTTAAAAATTTCCCCCTTTTAAATTTTTCCCAAAAAAATTTTTTTAAAACCCCTTTAAATTTTAAAAAATTTAAAAATATTCCAAATTTTTTTTAAAAATTTTAAAAATTTTTCAAAAAAAAAAATTTTTTAAAAAAAAAAACCCAAAAAAAAAAGGGGGTTTTAAAAATTTTTTAAAAAAAAAAAAAAAAAAGGGAAACCCCAAAAAAAAAAAATTTTTAAAAAAAAAATTTTTTTTAAAAAATTTTCCAAAAATTTAAAAGGGAAAAAAAAAACCCAAAAGGGCCCCCAAGCAAAAAAAACCCAATTTAATTGGGGGAAAAATTTTAATTTTTTTTAAACCCTTTTTTCCCTTCAATTTTTTAAAAATTTTAAAACCCAAAAAAAAAAAAAAAAAAAAAGGAAAAACCAAAACAAACCGGGTTTTTAACAAAATTTATTTATTTTTAAAAAAAAAATTTTTTTTTGGGGAAATTTTTTAACCCAAAATTAATCAAAAAAAAAAAAAAAAAAATTTTTAAAAAAATTTTTTTTTAACAAAAATAAAAACCCAAAATTTCCCAAAAAATTTTTGGCCAAAAATTTTTAAAAAAACCCAAAAAAAACCAAAAGGGATTTTATTTAAAAATTTTAAAAAAAAACCAAAAAATTTTGGGTTTTTCCCCAAAAAAATTTTAACCCCTTTAAAGGTTTTTTTAAAAAAAAAAAAGAAAAAAAAAAAAAAAGGGAATTATTTTCCCAAAAAACCAAAAAAAATTTTAAAAAATTTTGGGTTTCCCCAACCGGGAACTTTAACCCCCTTAGGAAGGAAAAAATAATTAAAATTTAAAAAAAAGGGAAAATTAAAAAAAAAAAGAAAAATTTTTTAAAAATTTTTAAAGGGAATTTTTAAAAAAAAAAAAAATTCCTTTTTTAAAAAAAAAAAAAAATTTAAAAAAAAACCTTATTTTTAAAAAAAAAAAAAAACCCCCTTTTAATTTTAAATTTAAAAAATGAAAAATTTTTTAAAAAAAAATTTTTTTTAACCAAATTAAAATTTTTCCCCCTTTAAAAATTAAATTTTAAATAAAGGGGGAAAAAAAAAAACCAAAAAAAAAGGGGGAAAAAATTTGGGAAATTTTTTAAAAAACCCAAAAAAACCCAAAAAATTTTTAAAATTTTTGCCCCCCCAAAAAAATTTTTTTTAAAAAAAAATTTGGGTTTGGGCTTTTAAAAATCAAATTTTTTTTTTTTTCCCAAATTTTAAAAAAAAAATTTGGCAAATTTTTTTCCTTTAACCCCCCCCCCCAAAAAGGGGGTTTTAAAGGGGGGAAAAACCCCCCAGGGGAAAACTTTTTTAAAAAAATTTTTGAAAAAAATTTTTAAAAAATTTTAAAAAATTTCCCCAAGGGGGCCCAAAAGGTTTTTTGGGGGGGGGAAATGGTTTTTCCCCTCCCGAACCAAAAAAAAAAGGGGTTTTTTTCCCCCCCTTTTAAATTTTGGGTTTGGGCCCCAAAGGAAAAAAACCCAAAGGGGGAAAATTTTTTTTGGGGGAAAAATAAAAAGGGGAAAAAAAAAAAAAAGGGTTTCCTTTAAAACAACCCCAAAGGGTTTTTTTTGGGGTTTTAAAAAAAAAAAATTAATAAATTAAAAGGAAAAATAAAAAAAACCAAAGGGAAAAAGGGAAAATTAAAGGGAAACCAAAAAAAAAAATTTTTTTTTTCCTATTCCAAATTTTCAAAAAAAAAAGTTAGCAAAAAACCCCTTAAAAAAAAAAAACCCAAAGTCACCCAAAAAAAAAAAATTTGGGGTTAAAACCCCGCCCCCCAAAAAATTCCTTTTAAACCCAAAAAGGCCCAAAAGAAAACCCCCTAAAAAACCCGGAAACCCAACCCCCAAAAAGGCCCCCCCCTTTCAAAAACCTTTTTAACAAAATCCCAATTTCAAAAATTCCCAAAAAAAAAAACCCCCCCCAAAAATTTAAAAAGGGAAAAAAACCCAACCCGGGGGGAAAAAAAAAAAAAATAAAAGGGGAAACTAAAATTTTTCCCCAAAACCAGGGAAAAAAAAAAATTTCCAAATTTAAAAACCCCAACCCAAAATTACTTCCCCCTTTAACCCAAAGAAAGAGGGGGGAAAAAAAAAAAGGGGGGGCTCCGAAATTTGGTGGGGGCCCCGGGGGGAAAAAAAAAGGGGGGGGGAAATTTAAAAAAAAAACCCCCGGTGGAACCCCCCCAAGGGGCCCGGAGGGGGCCCCCCGGGGGCCCTCCCCCCGGGGGTTTCAAGGGTTTTTTCCAAAAATTTCCCGGGGAATTTCCCCTTTTTTTTTTTTTTTTCTTGGGTTTTTAAAAAAAAAAGGGGGGGCCCCCCAAAGGGGGCCCCCAAAAAAAAAAACCCCCCCCAAAAAGGGGAAAATTTTGGGGTTTCCCAAAAAAATAATTTTTAATTTGGCCCCCCTTTTTTTCCTTTTTAAAATTTAAAAAAATTTTAAAAAATTGGGTTGGGCCTTTTAATTTTTTCCCAAATTTAAATTAAAAAAATTTAAAAAAAAAAATTTTTAAAAAAAAAAAAAAAAAAAAAGGGGGCCCTTCTAAAATTAAAAACCCCCCAAAAAAAAAAAGGGTTTTTGTTTTTTAAAAAATTTAAATTTTCCCCCTTTTAAAAAAAGGTTTCCAAATTTTAAAAAACCCTTTTAATTTAAAAAATACTTAAAAAAAACCATTTTTAAAAAAAGGGGGGAAAAGGCCCCAAAAAAAATTTTCCCCAAATTTTTAACCCCAAAAGGGTTTTTAAAAAAACCCAATGGAAAAAATTTTTTTTTTTAAAAAAATTTTAAATTTAAACCAAACAAAGGGAAAAGGGGGGCAAAAAAAATTTTGGGGAAAAAAGGGAAAATTGGCCAAAACAAAGGGAAAGGGTATGGGAAATTTAAAAAAAAAAAAGGGGGGGGGGGAAAAAAGGCCAAAATTTAAAAAAAAAAGCCCTTTTTTTCCCAATTTTTTTTTTCCCCTTTTTTTGGGTTTTTTTTTTAAAAAGGTTTCCCTTTGGGGCCCCTTTAATAAATTTCCCCTTGGGTTCTTAAAAAAACCCCTTTTTTTTAAAAAAAAAAAAATTTTTTTTTCCTCTTTTTAATTTCCCCTTTTTTTTGGCCCTTTTTTTTTTTGGGTTGGAAAATTTCCCGGGGGCCCAAAACCCATTTTTCCTTTCCAAACCTTAAAAAAAACCCCTTTTTTTAAAAATAAAATTCAACCAATAATTTAAAAAATTTTAAAATTAAAAGGGGGGGGGGTTTTAAGGAAAAGGGGGGAAAAAATTAAAGGGGGGTTTAAAAAGGGTTTAAAAAAAAAGGAAAAAAATTTAAATTTTAAAAAAAATTTTAAATTAAAAAAATTTAAAAGGAAATTTAAAGCCCCGGGGGGATGGGGGGAAAAGGAATTTGGTTGGGGAACCAAAGGGAAAAAAAAATTTTTTAAAAAAAGGTTAAATCCCCCCAAAAAAAAATTTTTAAAAAAAAAAAAAAATTTTTTCCCCAATAATTTTAAAAAAAAACCCCCCCCCAAATTTAAAAAAATAAAAAAAAACTTTAAAAAAGGGTTAAAGGAAATTTTAAAATAAAACCTTTAAAAAAATTAATTTAAATTTAAAAAATTTTAAAAATTAAAAAAATTTTTTTAAAAAAAATTATAAAAAATTTTCCAAATATTCAAAAAAAGGAAAAAATTTTAAATTTGGAAAATTTTTAAAAAAAAAGGGTTTAAGATTTTAAATTTTTAAAAAAAAAAAAAATTTTAAAAAAAAACCCCCTTTTAAAAAAAAATTCCTAACCAAAAAAAAGGGGAAAAAAGGGGGGGAAAAAGGGGAATAAAGGCCAAATGGGAAAATTTTAAATTAAATTTTTGGGGCCTTGGGTTTTTTTTAAAAAAAAACCCTTTAAAACCCCCCTTTTTTTTTTAAAAAAAAAAAACCCCAAAAAAATTTTTTGGGGGAAAAAAAAAAACCCCCTTTTTCCCAATTAAAAAAAATTTTAAAAATTTTTTTCCCCCTTTTTCCCTTTTTTAAACCCTTAAAAAAAAAAAAAAAACCCAAAAATTTCAAAAAATTGTTGGAAAATTTAAAAACCAAAAAATTTTTAAAATTTTTTAAAAACCCCAAAAATTAAATTTTTTTTTTTTAAATTTAAATTCCTTTTTTTTTTAAAAAAAAAAAAAAAAAAAGAACTTCAAAAAAAGGGCGGGGAAAAATTTTTAATTTCCCAAAATCCAAAAATTTTAAAAAAAAAAAAAAAAAAAAATAATTAAAAAAACCAAAAAATTTTTTTAAAATTTAGGTTTTTAAAAGGGTTAACCCCCCTTTTCCCAAAAAATTTGGGGTTTTTTTTTTTTGGGGCCGGAACCCAAAATTAAAAATTTCCAAAAAAATAAAAAAAAACCCCAAAACAAAAAATTTTAAAAAAAAAAAAAAAAAAGGGGAAGAAAAAAAAATTCCCCCCAAAAAAATTTTTTTTTTTTTTAAACCCGGGTTTCCCCCCTTTTTTTTAAATATTTTACTTTAATTTTCCAAAAACAAAACCCAAAAAAAAAAACCCCAAAAAAAAAAAAAAAAAAAAAAACCCAAATTTAAAAAAAAATTTTTTTAAAATTTTTTTTTTAAAATTAATTCCAAAAAATTTTTAAAAATTTTTAAATTTAGGGAACAAAAACCAAAACAAAAACAAAAATTTAAAAAGGCCCCGGTTTTTCAAAAAAATTTTAAAAAAAAAAAAAAAAAGGGGGGTTTTTTTCCTAAAAATTCCCAAAAAAAAAAAAAAAATTTTGGGGGAAAAAAATCCTTTGGGCCCAAAGTTTTTTTTTTTTAAAAAAAAAAAAAAAAATTTAAAAGGGCAAAAAAATTAAAAAGAAAAAAAACCCAAAATGGATTTTTTTTAAAAAACCAAAAAAAAAAAACAAAATTGGGGCCCCAACAAACCTTTTTTTAAAAAAAATTTTAATTTTGAAAAAAAAAATTTTCCCCAAAAAAATTTTAAGAAAAAAAATTTAAAAAAACCCCCAAAAATTTTTTTTTAAACCGGGAAAAAACCCCCCATAAGGAAAAAACCCCAAAAATTAAAAAACCAAAAAAAATTTAATTTTAAAAATTTAAACAAAACCCCTTTCATTTAATTTTATTTTAAAAAAATTTCAACAAATAAACACAAAAAATTTTTCTTTTAAAAAAATTTTTTAAACCCTTAAAAAAAAAAAAAAATTTCCCAAACTTTTTTATCATTGGTTAAAATTAAAAAATTTAAATTTCCGGGTTTTAATTATTCTTTAAAAAGGTTTAACCAAAAATTTTAAGGGGGCCCCCTTAAAAATTTTTTTCCAAAAAAAAAATTTAAAAAAAATAGCCCCAACTTTTTTTTTTTTTTTAAAAAAATTTAAAAAAAAAAAAATTAATTTTAAAAAATTTTCCCCCTTTTAAACCCCCCTTTTTTCCTTTTTTTCCCCGGAAAAAAGGGGAAAAAAGGGGAAAAAACCCCCTTTTTTTTTTTTTTTTAAAAAAAAAAAAAAATTAAAATTTTCAAAGGGAAACCTTTTTCAAAGGGGCGGGAAAAATTTTTCCGGGGGTTTGGGTTTAACCAAACCCCCCCCCAAAAAAAAAAATTTTTTTTTTTTAGGGGGGGAAATACAAGGGGGGAAAATGGAAATTTTTTTGG
Organism: Aegilops longissima; assembly: GCA_021605205.1. Taxonomy (NCBI): domain Eukaryota; kingdom Viridiplantae; phylum Streptophyta; class Magnoliopsida; order Poales; family Poaceae; genus Aegilops; species Aegilops longissima. The sequence goes on from JAHIAM010005915.1 coordinate 72,876, forward strand.
AAAAAAATTTAAAAAAGGGGAAAAAATTAAAACCCAAGCCCTTTGCAAAAAAAAAAAGGCCTGGGTTTCCCCCCCCAAAAAAATTTTAAAAAAAAAAACCAAAATTTAAATGCAAAAAGGGTTAAAATTTTTTTAAAAAAAAAAAGGGTTTAAAAAAAATAAAAATTTTTTAAAATGGGGGGGCCCCCCAAACCCAAAATTTTAAAAAAAACCTTAAAAAAAAACCAAACCCCAAATTCCCCAAAAAAAAAAAAGGGGGGGAAAAAAAATTTTAAAAAAAAAAATTTTTTCCCCCAATAAACCCTTTTCCCAAAAAAAACCGAGGGTTTTAAAACCCAAAAAAAAAAAATTTCCCCAAAAAAAAAATTTTTCAAGTTTTTTTTAAAAAAAAAAACCAAAATTTTTTAAACCCAAAAAAACCCAAAAGGCCCCCAAAAAAAACCCCCCGGGGGGGAAAAAATTAAAAAAAAAAAACATAAAAGGGTTCCCCGGAAACCCCCAAAAAAACATACCGGAAAACCCGGCCCCAAAAAAACCCTCCCCAAATTTCCCAAGGGAAAAAACCCCCAAAAGGGGGGGGCCCGGGGAAAAATTTTGGGGCTCCCTTTAAGGGGGAAAAAAAAAGGGGGAAGGGAAAGGGGGAAAAAAATATTGGAAAACCCCGGGGGGCCCCCCCCGGGGGGGGCCCGGGAGGGGGCCCCCACCCGGGGGCCCCCTCTTTGGGGGGCCGGGGGGTTTTTCCCCAAAAACTTTTAAATTTCCCCTTTTTTTAAATTTTTTTTTTGGGGAAAAAAGGGGGGGAGGTTGGGTCCAAGTCTATCTGTGGGTTTCCTTCCAAAAATAACTTCTCCGATTGATTCGTTCCATTTCGACTCCGTTTGATATTCCTTTATTGAAACAAGAGAAATAGGAATAAGCGACAGAAGTCTGGTTGGGCCTCAGGTTAATAGGTTAGTCCCAAAATAATAAAATTGGATAATAAAGCCCTATATTGCCCAAAACAGTAGATAATATAGCATGGAGCAATCAAAAATTATAGATACGTTGAGGCGTATCAATGCAAACGATCGAATCTCGGTAAAGTAACATCTCAGATGATAAAGGGAACAAGCATTATGTTGTTATGCGGTCGACGATAAAGATCTTCGTAGAATATATCTAGAGCCAATATGAGCATCCAGAGTTCCGCTATTGGTTATTCTTTTGGGCGTGTCTCGGTCATGTCTACATAGTTCTCGAACCGGTAGAGTCCCTTGCAACAAGGTTTCGATGTGAGTTTTATTATGATTGCTACCTCTTGAGCCTTGCGTTGGATTTCCCGAAGAGGAGAGGATGAGGCAGCAAAGTAGCGTAAGTATTTCCTTAGTTTTGAGAACCAAGGTATCAATCCGATGAGGAGGCCACGCACAAGTCCCTCGTGCACGCAAAATGATAGCTCCTCGCAACCAACGCGATTAGGGGTTGTCAATCCTTCACGGTCACTTACGAGTGAGATCGATAGAGATGATAGATAATATTCTTGGTATTTTGATATAGAGATGCAAAGTGAAAAGTAAAAGGCAAAGTAAAACAAAGCAAATATTAAAGTGATGGAGATTGATATGATGAGAATAGAGACCGGGGCCATAGGTTTCACTAGTGGCTTCTCTCAGAGCATAAGTTTTCTACGGTGGGTGAACAAATTATTGTTGAGCAATTGTGAGAATTGAGCATAGTTATGAGTATATCTAGGTATGATCATGTATATAGGCATCACGTCCGAGACAAGTAGACCAAAGCGATTACGCATCTACTACTATTACTCCACTCATCGACCGCTATCCAGCATGCATCTAGAGTATTAAGTTAAAAATAGAGTAACGCCTTAAGCAAGATGACATGATGTAGAGGATAAATTCATGCAATATGATAAAAACCCCATCTTGTTATCCTCGATGGCAACAATACAATCGTGCCTTGCTGCCCTTTACATCCTTTGGGAAAGGACACGCAAGATTGAACCCAAAGCTAAGCACTTCTCCCATTGCAAGAACTACCAATCTAGTTGGCCAAACCAAGCGGATAATTGAAGAGACTTGCAAAGATAACCCATCATACATAAAAGAATTCAGAGAAGATTCAAATATTATTCATAGATAAGCTGGATCATAAACCCACAATTCATCGGTCTCAACAAACACACATAAAAATAAGATTACATCGAATAGATCTCCACGAGAGAGGGGAGAACATTGTATTGAGATCCAAAAAGAGAAGAAGCCATCTAGCTACTAGCTATGGACCGAAGGTCCAAGTAAACTACTCACACTTCATCGGAGGGGCTATGGTGATGATGTAGAAGCCCTCCGTGGTGTATGCCCCCTCCGTGAACTCGGAACAGGCCCCAAGATGGGATCTCGTGGATCTGAGGAAGTTGCGGCGGTGGAATTAGGTTTTGGCTCTGTTACGATCGTTTGAGAAGTGCGTAGGTATATATAGGAGGAAGGAGTACATCGGTGGAGCAACAGGGGCCCACAGGCAGGCGGCGCGCCCCCACCCTCGTGACCGCCTCTGTTACTTCTTGGAGTAGGGTCCAAGTCTCTGGATCACGTTCGGTGAGAAAATCACGTTCAGAAGGTTTCATTCCGTTTGGACTCCGTTTGATATTCATTTCTTGAAACTTGAAATAGGCAAAAATAGCAATTCTGGCTGGGCCTCCGGTTAATAGATTAGTCCCAAAAATAATATAAAAGTGGAAAATAAAGCCCAATATAGTCCAAAACAGTAGATAAAGTAGCATGGAGCAATCAGAAATTTTAGATACGTTGGAGACGTATCAGGCATCCCCAAGCTTAATTCCTGCTCGTCCTCGAGTAGGTAAATGATAAAAGGAGAATTTTTGATGCGGAGTGATACTTTGGCATAATTTCAATGTAAATCTTCTGAATTGTGGTATGAATATTCAGATCCGAAAGATTCAAGACAAAAGTTCATATTGACATAAAAATAATAATACTTCAAGCATACTAATCAAAGTAATCATGTCTTCTCAAAATAGCATGGCAAAAGAAAGTTCATCCCTAGAAAATCATATAGTTAGGCTATGCTTCATTTTCGCCACACAAAGATGTTCCCAACTTCTATACCCCCGATGAAAAGCCAAGCAATTGTTTCATACTTAAATAATCTCAAACTTTTTCAACCTTCAAGCAATACAGGAGCGTGAGCCATGGATATAGCACTATGGGTGGAATAGAATATGATGATGGGGATTGTGTGGAGAAGACAAAAAAGGAGAAAGTCTCGTATTGACGAGGATAATCAACGGGCCATGGAGATGCCCATCAATTGATGTCAACATGAGGAGTAGGGATTGCCATGCAACGGATGCACTAGAGCTATGAATGCTCAACAAAAGAAAACTAGTGGGTGTGCATCCAACTTGCTTGCTCATGAAGACCTAGGGCATTTGAGGAAGCCCATCGTAGGAATATACAAGCCATGAAAAATTCCCACTAGTATAAAAAGACAGCTTATGAGACTCACTATATGAAAAACATGGTGCTAATTTGAAGCACAATATATGAGACTCACTACATGAAGAACACGGTGCTACTTTGAAGCACTAGTGTGGAAAAAGAGATAGTAGCATTGCCCTTTTTATTTATTTTCTTTTTTTGGGCCCTTTCTTTTTTCTTTTTGGCCTTTCTCTTTTTTTTTGATTGGGCAATGCTCTAATAATGATGATCATCACACTTCTATTGATTACAACATAAGGATTACAACTCGAAACTAGAACAAGATATGACTCTATATGAATGCCTCCGACGGTGTACCGGGATGGTGCAATGAATCAAGAGTGACATGTATAAAAAATAATGCATGGTGGCTTTGCCACAAATACGATGTCAACTACATGATCATGCAACGGCAATATGACAAAAGTAAAGTATGTCATGATGATGATGAACGGAACAGTGGAAAGTTGCATGGCAATATATCTAGGAATGGCTATGGAAATGCCATAATAGGTAGGTATGGTGGCTGTTTTGAGGAAGATATAAGGAGGTTTATGTGTGATAGAGCGTATCATATCACGGGGTTTGGATGCACCGGCGAAGTTTGCACCAACTCTCTAGGTGAGAAAGAGCAATGCAGTGCAAGAGGCTAGCAAAGGCGGAAAGGTAAAAGTGCGTATAATCCATGGACTCAACATTAGTCAAAAGAACTCATATACTTATTGCAAAAATTTAGAAGTCATCAAAAATCAAGTACTACGCGCATGCTCCTAGGGGGATAGATTGGTAGGAAAAGACCATTGCTCGTCCTCGACCGCCACTCATAAGGATGCACAAGCCAGGTACACTTCATGTTTCAAATTTGTTACACAACTTTAACCAAACGTGCATGCTACGGGACTTGCAAACTTCAACACAAGCATTTCTCAAATTCACAACTACTCAACTAGCACGACTATGATATTATCACCTCTATATCTCAAAACAATTATCAAGCATCAAACTTTTCTTAGTATTCAATGCACTCAAAAGAAAGTTTCACATATCTTGAATACCAAGTATATTAATATTAAGCAAATTACCATGCTATTAACGACTCTCAAAATAATCTAAGTGAAGCATGAGAGATCAATAGTTTCTTTAAAACAAATCCACCACTGTGCTCTAAAAGATCTAAGTGAAGCACTAGAGCAAAAATTATCACGCTCAAAAGATATAAGTGAAGCACTATGAGCAAAACTATCAAGCTCAAAAGATATAAGTGAAGCACTATGAGCAAAACTATCAAGTTTAAAAGATATAAGTGAAGCACATAGAGTATTCTAGCAAATTCCAATTTATGTACGGCTCTTTCAAAAGGTGTGTACAGCAAGGATGATTGTGGTAGACTAACAACCAAAGTCGCAAATAATACAAGACGCTCCAAGCAAAACACATATCATGTGGTGAATAAAAATATAGCTCCAAGTAAATTACCGATGGAAGTAGACGAAAGAGGGGATGCCTTCCGGGGCATCCCCAAGCTTTGACTTTTTGGTGTCCTTGGATTATCTTGGGGGTGCCATGGGCATCCCCAAGCTTAGGCTCTTGCCACTCCTTGTTCCATAATCCATCAAAAGAATTTACCCAAAACTTGAAAACTTCACAACACAAAACTCAATAGAAATCTCGTGAGCTCCGTTAGAGAAAGAAAACAAAAGACTACTTTAAGGTACTGTAATGAACTCATTATTTATTTATATTGGTGTTAAACCTACTGTATTCCAACTTCTCTATGGATCATAAACTATTTTACTAGCCATAGATTCATCAAAATAAGCAAACAACACACGCAAAACAGAATCTGTCAAAAACAGAACAGTCTGTAGTAATCTGTAACTAACGCAAACTTATGGAACTCCAAAAACTCTACCAAAATTAGACGACCCAGAAAATTTGTTTATTGATCATCAGCAATTGGAATCAGTATTTTATCATGTTCTGGTGATTTTTAATAATTCGGGCACTGAGCGCAAAGTTTCTGGAAATTACAGCAAGATCAAATAACTATCATCCAAGAAGATCCAATAGGTCTAGCTTGGCACAAACACTAATTAAAACATAAAACCACATCTAAATAGAGGCTAGATGGATTATTTATTCCTAAACGGAAGCAAAAACAAAAAAACTAAAAATAAAATTGGGTTGCTTCCCAACAAGCGCTATCGTTTTACGCCCCTAGCTAGGCATAAAAGCAAGGATAGATCTAGGTATTGCCATCTTTGGTAGGTAATTCTTCAATGAGGCATCTACCTTCTTTAGAATTTTCTTTCTTTCTAGTAATTATCAAATTTTTAGGCAAAAGATCGAAAAAATTCATTCATAGCATACGGTTCCTTAATGATGGCAAAAAGATTGGGATGAACACTTATAGATTTAAGATCCGCAGTTTCATTACTAGATGATTCACCCTTATTCTTAGGAACATAGATAAGCTTAGTATTTTTAGTAGATGAACTTGGAGTGCTTTTTCGGAAGAAAAAGCGGTTCCCAAGTTGGTAATGATACCCTCAAGTTTATCGATTCTTGTGGGATCTAGATTTATTTTCTCATTAACTATGGGTTCCTTTTCTTTAATATTTTTCAAAGTCATTCCTACCTTAGATCCATATTAGGTAATTTGATTGTGGATCTTTTTATCAAGATTTTCAATTGATTCAATGGTAGCAACTTTATTCTCAATGATTTCAAGTCTTTGCATAACATGCTCCAAAGTTAACATAGTTCCATTAACCAAAAGAGGTGGTGAGCCAAATAAATCTATTAAAGCATTATAAGAATCAAAAGTATGGCTACCCAAGAAATTTCATCTGGTAATGGTATCAAGGATATATCTATACCAAGGATTAGCACCTACATAAAAATTACGAAGAAGAACTGAAGTAGATTGCTTCCTGGTAGATCTATTTTGAGCATTGCAAATTCTATACCAAGCGTCTTTAAGATTTTCTCCCTCCCTTTGCTTAAAGTTTAGAACTTCATTCTCAGGAGATAACGGAGAAGATATGAGACTATTCATGACGACAAGCACACGAGCAAACAAACGGACAAGGAAAAGGTAACGGGAAAAAGATGAGGAGATTAGGAAAGAGAGGGTGAATAAAACGGCAAGGGTGAAGTGGGGGAGAGGAAAACGAGAGGCAAATGGCAAATAATGTAATGCGAGAGATAGGGATTGTGATGTGTACTTGGTATGATTGACTTTTGCGTAGACTCCACGGCAACGGCGCTAGAAATTCTTCTTGCTACCTCTTGAGCACTTCGTTGGATTTCCCCGAAGAGGAGAGGATGATGCAGCAAAGTAGCGTAAGTATTTCCCTTAGTTTTTGAGAACCAAGGTATCAATCCGAGAGGAGGCCATGCACAAGTCCCTCGTACCTGCTGTCGATAGCTCCTCGCAACCAACGTGATTAGGGGTTGTCAATCCCTTCACGGTCACTTACGAGAGTGAGATCTGATAGAGATGATAGATAATATTTTTGGTATTTTTGATATAGAGATGCAAAGTGAAAATTAAAAGGCAAAGTAAAACAAAGCAAATATTAAAGTGATGGAGATTGATATGATGAGAATAGACCCAGGGGCCATAGGTTTCACTAGTGGCTTCTCTCAAGAGCATAAGTATTCTATGGTGGGTGAACAAATTACTGTTGAGCAATTGACTGAATTGAGCATAGTTATGAGTATATCTAGGTATGATCATGTATATAGGCATCACGTCCGAGACAAGTAGACCAAACGATTCGCATCTACTACTATTACTCCACTCATCGACCGCTATCCGGCATGCATCTAGAGTATTAAGTTAAAAAGCAGAGTAGCGCCTTAAGCAAGATGACATGATGTAGAGGATAAATTCATGCAATATGATAAAACCCCATCTTGTTATCCTTGATGGCAACAATACAATCGTGCCTTGCTGCCCTTTACATCCTTTGGGAAAGGACACGCAAGATTGAACCCAAAGCTAAGCACTTCTCCCATTGCAAGAACTACCAATCTAGTTGGCCAAACCAAACGGATAATTCGAAGAGACTTGCAAAGATAACCAATCATACATAAAATAATTCAGAGAAGATTCAAATATTATTCATAGATAAGTTGGATCATAAACCCACAATTCATCGGTCTCAACAAACACACAGCAAAAAGAAGATTACATCGAATAGATCTCCACGAGAGAGGGGGAGAACATTGTATTGAGATCCAAAAAGAGAGAAGAAGTCGTCTAGCTACTAGCTATGGACCCGAAGGTCTGAAGTAAACTACTCACACTTCATCGGAGGGCCATGGTGATGATGTAAAGCCCTCCATGGTGGATGCCCCTCCGTGAGACTCGGAACAGGCCCCAAGATGGGATCTCGTGGATCTGAGGAAGTTCGGCGGTGGAATTAGGTTTTGGCTCCTGTTACGATCGTTTGAAGTGCGTAGGTATATATAGGAGGAAGGAATGCGTCGGTGGAGCAACAGGGGCCCACGAGGCGGGGGCGCGCCCCATCCTCGTGACCGCCTCTGTTACTTCTTGGAGTAGGGTCCAAGTCTCTGGATCACGTTCGGTGAGAAAATCACGTTTCGAAGGTTTCATTCCGTTTGGACTCCGTTTGATATTTTGTTTCTTGAAACACTGAAATAGGCAAAAAAACAGCAATTCAGGCTGGGCCTCCGGTTAATAGGTTAGTCCCAAAATAATATAAAAGTGGAAAATAAATCCCAATATAGTCCAAAACAGTAGATAAAGTAGCATGGAGCAATAAAAATTATAGATCGTTGGAGCGTATGTATTGTGAGATGAAGCGGCCGGACCGACATTACGCCAGCGTCGCTTCGCGAGACTGGTTTCACCGTTCACGAGCACTCGTTGCTTAAAGGTGACGGTGGGTGTCATCTCTCTCACTTTATTTGAACCGAGTGTGGCTACGCCGGTCCTTGCGAAGGTTAAAACAACACCAACTTGACAAACTATTGTTGTGGTTTTGATGCGTAGGTAAACGGTTCTTGCTAAGCCCGTAGCAGCCACGTAAAACTTGCAACAACAAAGTAGAGGGCGTCTAACTTGTTTTTGCGGGGCATGTTGTGATGTGATATGGTCAAGACATGATGCTATATTTTATTGTATGAGATGATCATGTTTTGTAACGAGTTATCGACAGCTGGTAGGAGCCATATGGTTGTCGCTTTATTGTATGCAATGCAATCGCCCTGTAATGCTTTACTTTATCACTAAGAGGTAGCGATAGTCGTAGAAGCATAAGATTGGCGAGACGACAATGATGCTACGATGGAGATCAAGGTGTCGCACCGGTGATGATGGTGACCATGGCGGTGCTTCGGAGATGGAGATCACAAGCACAAGATGATGATGGCCATATCATATCACTTATATTGATTGCATGTGATGTTTATCTTGTATGCATCTTATCTTGCTTTGATTGACGGTAGCATTATAAGATGATCTCTCATTAAATTTCAAGATAAAAGTGTTCTCCACGGTATGCACCATTGCCAAAGTTCGTTGTTTGAGACACCACGTGATGATCGGGTGTGATAAGCTCTACGTCCATCTACAGCGGGTGCAAGCCAGTTTTGCACACGCAGAATACTCAGGTTAAACTTGACGAGCCTAGCATATGCAGATATGGCCTCGGAACACTGAGACCGAAAGGTCGAGCGTGAATCATATAGTAGATATGATCAACGTAGTGATGTTCACCGTTGAAACTACTCCATTTCACGTGATGATCGGTTATGGTTTAGTTGATTTGGATCACGTGATCACTTAGAGGATTAGAGGGATGTCTATCTAAGTGGGAGTTCTTAAGTAATATGATTAATTGAACTTTAATTTATCATGAACTTAGTCCTGGTAGTATTAGCATATCTATTTTGTAGATCAATAGCTCGCGTTGTTGCTCCCCGTTTATATTTTGATATGTTCCTAGAAAAATAAGTTGAAAAATGTTAGTAGCAATGATGCGGACTTGGTCCGTGATCGAGATAAACCTCATTGCTGCACGGAAGAATTATGTCCTTGATGCACCGCTGGGTAGCAGACCTATTGCAGGAGCACATGCGAGGCGTTATGAGCGTTTGGCTAGCTCAAAATGATGACTATTTGATAGTTTAGTGCGCCATGCTTAACGGCTTAGAATCGGGACTTCAAAGGCGTTTTGAGCGTCATGGACCATATGAGATGTTCCAAGAGTTGAAGTTAATATTTCAAGCAAATACCGAGTTGAGAGATATGAAGTCTCCAACAAGTTCTATAGCTAAAAGATGGAGGAGAATTGCTCAACTAGTGAGCATGTGCTCAGATTATGCAGGTACTACAATCGCTTGAATCAAGTGGGAGTTAATCTTCGGATAAGATAGTGATTGACAAAGTTCTCTAGTCACCATCACTAAGTTACTAGAACTTTGTGATGAACTATAGTATGCAAGGATGATGAAACGATTCCCGAGCTCTTCGTGATGTTGAAATCGACGAAGGTAGAAATCAAGAAAGAGCATCAAGTGTTGATAATTGACAAGACCACTAGTTTCAAGAAAAGGGCAAAGGGAGAGAAAGGGAACTTCAAGTAGAATGACAAGCAAGTTGTCACTCCCGCGAAGAAGCCCAAAGCTGGACCTAAGCCTGAGACTAAGTGCTTCTACTGCAAAGGGACTGGTCACTGGAAGCGGAACTGCCCCAAGTATTTGGCGGATAAGAAGGATGGCAAAGTGAACAAAGGTATATTTGATATACATGTTATTGATGTGTACTTTACTAGTGTTTATAGCAACCCCTCAGTATTTGATACTAGTTAGGTTGCTAAGATTAGTAACTCAAAGCAGGAGTTGCAGAATGAGCAGAGACTAGTTAAGGGTGAAGTGACGATGTGTGTTGGAAGTGGTTCCAAGATTGATATGATCATCATCACACTCCCTATACTTTCGGGATTAGTGTTGAACCTAAATAAGTGTTATTTGGTGTTTGCGTTGAGCATAAATATGATTTGATCATGTTTATTGCAATACGGTTATTCATCTAAAGTCAGAGAATAATTGTTGTTCTGTTTACATGAATAAAACCTTCAATGGTCATACACCCAATGAAAATAGTTTGTTGGATCTCGATCGTAGTGATACACATATTCATAATATTGATGCCAAAAGATGCAAAGTTAATAATGATAGTGCAACTTATTTGTGGCACTGCCGTTTGGGTCATATCGGTGTAAAGCGCATGAAGAAACTCCATAAAGATGGATTTTTGGAATCACTTGGTTATGAATCATTTGATGCTTGCTAAACCATGCCTTTTGGGCAAGATGACTAAAACTCCGTTCTCCGGAACAATGGAATGAGCTACTGACTTGTTGGAAATAATACATACCGATGTATGCAGTCCGATGAGTGTTGATGCTCGTGGCAGGTATCGTTATTTTCTCACCTTCACAGATGATTTGAGCAGATATGAGTATATCTACTTAATGAAGCACAAGTCTGAAACATTTGAAAAGTTCAAAGAATTTCAGAAGTGAAGTGGAGAATCATCGTAACAAGAAAATAATGTTTCTACAATCTGATCGTAGAGGAGAATATTTGAGTTACGAGTTTGTCCTTCATTTAAAACAATGTGGAATAGTTTCACAGCTCACGCCACATGGAACACCACTGCGTAATGGTGTGTCCGAACGTCATAACCGCACTTTATTGGATATGGTGTGATCTATGATGTATCTTACCGATTTACCACTATCATTTTGGGGTTATGCATTAGAGACAGCTGCATTCACTTTAAATAGGGCACCATCAAAATCCGTTGAGACGATGCCTTATGAACTGTGGTTTGGCAAGAAACCAAAGTTGTCGTTTCTTAAAGTTTGGGACTGCGATGCTTATGTGAAAAAGTTTCAACCTGACAAGCTCGAACCCAAATCGGAGAAATGCGTCTTCATAGGATACCCAAAGGAGACTGTTGGGTACACCTTCTATCACAGATCCGAAGGCAAATTCGTTGCTAAGAATGGATCCTTTCTAGAGAAGGAGCTTCTCTCGAAAGAAGTGAGTGGGAGGAAAGTGGAACTTGATAAGGTAATTGTTCCTTCTCCCGAATTGGAAAATAGTTCATCACGAAATCAGTTCGATGATGTCTACACCAACAAGAAAGGAAGTTAATGATGATGATCATGAAACTTGAATCAAGTTACTAAGAACTCGTAGATCAACGAGCACGATCCGCACGAGTAGTACGGTAATCCTGTTACGGAATGTTACTTGACCATGGCGAACCTCACGAACTATGAAGAAGCAATGATGAGCCCAGATTCCGTGAAATGGCTTGAGGCCATGAAATCGAGATGAGATCCATGTATGAGAACAAAGTATGGACTTTGATTGACTTGCCCAATGATCGGCGAGCCATTGAGATTAAATGGATCTTCAAGAGGAAAGAAGAGGCGATAGTAGTGTTACTATCTACAAAGCTAGAATTATGCAAAAGGTTTTCGACAAGTTCAAAGTATTGACTACGATGAGAGTTTCTCACTCGTATCTATGCTTAGGTCTGTCCGAATCATGTTAGCAATTGCGCATTTTATGAAATCGGCAAATGGATAAACAAAACTGCATTCCTTAATGGATTTATTAAAGAAGAGTTTTATATGATGCAACGAGAAGGTTTTGTCAATCCTAAAGGTGCTAACAAAATATGCAAGCTCAACGATCCATCTATGAATTTGGTGCAAGCATCTCGGAGTTGGAATATACGCTTTGATGATTTGATCAAAGCATATAGTTTTATCTGAGACTTACGGTGAAGCACTGTATTTACAAGAAAGTGAGTGGGAGCACTACAACATTTCGATAAGTATATGTGAATTACATATTGTTGATCGGAAATAATGTAGAATTATACGCAAAGCATAAAGGAGTGTTTGAAAGGAGTTTTTCAAAGAAAGACCTCGGTGAAGCTGCTTACATATTAAGCATCAAGATCTATAGAGATATATCAAGGCGGCTTGATAAGTTTTTCAATGAGTACATACCTTGACAAGATTTTGAAGTAGTTCAAAATGGAGCGATCAAAGAAAGGGTTATTGCCTGTATTACAAGGTGTGAAATTGAGTAAGACTCAAAGCCCGACCACGGCAGAAGATAGAAAGAGAATGAAAGTCATTCCCTATGCCTTGGCCATAGGTTCTATAAAGTATGCCATGCTGTGTACCAAATCTATTGTATACCCTACACTGATTTTGCAAGGAAGTACAATAGTGATCTAGGAGTAGATCCTTTGGACAGCGGTAAAAATTATCCTTAGTGGAATAAGGATATGTTTCTCGATTATGGAGGTGACAAAAAGGTTCGTCGTAAAGGGTTACGTTGATGCAAATTTTGACACTGATCCAGATGACTCTAAGTCTCAATCTAGATACATATTGAAAGTGGGAGCAATTAGCTAGAGTAGCTCCGTGCAGAGCATTGTTGACATAGAAATTTGCAAAATACATACGGATCTGAATGCGGCAGACCCGTTGACTAAACCTCTCTCACAAGCAAAACATGATCACACCTTAGTACTCTTCGGGTTTTAATCACATAACGATGTGAACTAGATTATTGACTCTAGTAAACCCTTTGGGTCTTGGTCACATGTCGATGTGAACTATGGGTGTTAACCACATAAAGATGTGAACTATTGATGTTAAATCACATGGCGATGTGAACTAGATTATTGACTCTAGTGCAAGTGGGAGACTGAAGGAAATATGCCCTAGAGGCAATAATAAAGTTATTATTTATTTCCTTATATCATGATAAATGTTTATTATTCATGCTAGAATTGTATTAACGAAAACATAATACTTGTGTGAATACATAGACAAACATAGTGTCACTAGTATGCCTCTACTTGACTAGCTCGTTGATCAAAGATGGTTATGTTTCCTACCCATTGACATGAGTTGTCATTTGATTAATGGGATCACATCATTAGGAGAATGATGTGATTGACTTGACCCATTCCGTTAGCAGCACTTGATCGTTTAGTTTGTTGCTATTGCTTTCTTCATGACTTATACATGTTCCTATGACTATGAGATTATGCAACTCCGTTTACGGAGGAACACTTTGTGTGCTACCAAGCGTCACAACATAAGCTGGGTGATTATAAAGGTGCTCTCTGGTGTCTCGAAGGTACTTGTTGGGTTGGCGTATTTGAGATTAGGATTTGTCACTCCGATTGTCGAGAGGTATCTCTGGGCCCTCTCGGTAATGCACATCACTATAAGCCTTGCAAGCATTGAACTAATGAGTTAGTTGCTGGATGATGTATTACGGAACGAGTAAAGAGACTTGCGATAGCGAGATTGAACTAGGTATTGAGATACAAGCGATCGAATCTCGGGCAAGTAACTATACCGATGACAAAGGGAACAACGTATGATGTTATGCGGTCTGACCGATAAAGATCTTCGTAGAATATGTAGGAGCCAATATGAGCATCAGGTTCCGCTATTGGTTATTGACGGAGACATGTCTTGGTCATGTCTACATAGTTCTCGAACCCGTAGGGTCCATGCGCTTAACGTTTCGATGCGGTTTTATTATGAGTTTATATGTTTTGATGTACCGAAGGTTGTTGAGTCCGGATGTGATCACGGACATGGCGAGGAGTCTCGAAATAGTCGAGACATGAAGATTGATATATTGGGCGACTATATTCGGACACGGAAGTGTTCGGGAAGTTTGGATAAAACGGAGTCTCGGAGGTTATTGGAAACCCGGGAACTAATGGGCCTCGATGGGCCTTAGTGGAGAGAGAGAGGAAGCCTAGGGCAGGCCTGCGCCCCCAGCCCTCTGGTCCTAATTGGACTAGGAGAGGATGGCAGCGCCCTCCCTTCTCCCTCTCCCTCTCCTTCCTTCTCCCTCTCTCCAAGGTGGAAACCTACTAGGACTTGGAGTCCTAGCAGGATTCCCCTCTTGAGCGCCCCCTCCTTGGTCAGCCGCCTCCCCTTGTTCCTTTATATCTGAGGCGGGGGCACCCAAAGACACACAAGTTGATCAGTTGATCTCTCACAGCCGTGTCGGTGCCCCCTCCACCATAGTCCACCTCGATATCTTGTGGCGGTGCTTAGGCGAAGCCTGCGTCGATAGAACATCAACATCGTCACCATGCCGTCGTGATGATGAAACTCTCCCTCAACACTCGGCTGGATCGGAGTTCGAGGGGCGTCATCGGGCTGAGCGTGTGCTGAACTTCGGAGGTGTCGTGCGTTCGGTACTTGATCGGTCGGATCGTGAAGGCGTCGACTACATCAACCGCATTGTGCTAACGCTTCGCTTTCGGTCTCGAGAGTGCGTGGACAACACTCTCCCCTCTCGTTGCTATGCATCACCATGATCTTGCGTGTGCGTAGGAATTTTTGAAATTACTATGTTCCCCAGCAGATGGGGCGTCGGTATGACCCGCGGCCAGCGGGCCTACCTATCCTCAAGGAGCGAGGAAGCGGCGAGCCCAGACCAGTCGGCTCGTAGGGAGGCCGACCCCTAACCAGGCGGCTATTCCTCTCCTTGGAGTTTGTGCCATTAACCGAGAAAAGATGGGGGAGTGGCAGCAGTGAGCGCCCGCCGAGGCGGCCGTCTAGCCCGCCTCCCCGACAAAGCATGCATCATCCAGCATAGCTTCTGATCTTTGGCGATCGGCAAGACCGCCTTGGCGGAGCACTGACTGTCGACCAAATGCAGAGACAACCAGTGAGGCCCACGGCGGCGAGGCCCCATCTGCCGTGAAGGAGCCGACGACAAAAGGCGGTGACAACCCGGTCCAACACCGGCGGATTACCTTTGTACCCACAGAAGTAAGCCTATATAAACCCCAGGCACCCATGCAAAGGTCAGACTCTAGTTCATCCATACAACCATATAGAGAGAGGAAGCTAGGGCTAGCCTTGTTCTTCTTCCCCATCTAGAGAAACAGCTCAAGAAGCAAGCTTGTAACCATCGTTGTTGCTTGAGTGATCATGCGGAGACCCAGAGGCAGGAGTAGGGGTGTTATCTCCTAGGAGAGCCCGAACACAGGTAAGATTCGCCGGTGTGCATGTCTCGCCTCATCCGTTTCTGGCACGGCGGCGTCTTATTAGCCCCCTCCATGATAAGCCATACTTTGGCATATGTCATACGACACCCCAACATTTGGCGTCCACCGTGGGGCTAGGTGCCGTCGTCCAGGAGATCTATGCGGATGAGAACCCTCTTCCTCCTCGTGGCGCAGCCATTGCTCGCCTTGGCGATAGGCGTTAAGCCTTGCATTGCATGGTCTGAGATTGCTGCGCGGCGGCTGGCCTCGCTGACCTTGTTGGCGAGATCCACCTCTCAAACAAGCTTCGCACCGAGTAGCGTGCGCAGCCAGCTCGAGCTGCCTCGCCGATCTCCTTGGCAAGCTCGACATCACCAGAGCCGCCTCCGACCTGGAGTCAATCGGCTCCACCGACCCGATGCTTGTTGACTCCGACACGCGTCCTTGGCGCCTTCCCCTAACATGGTGATCATCAGCGACCGCTCCCTCGCGGCGGCGACAGCGGCGGCACCGTCGCGGAGGTGCTCGTAAATCGTACGATGGAGCTTACGGTGGCGGCACCCAAGACCCACTAAAAGCGGCGCTATGAGACCTGTGCGCACCCATTCGCGAAGATGCCGAAACCGAGGCGCTGGAAGCTTCGCCACGTCTTGCTCGTCGAGAGCACCAGAAGTTAGCCACCATGAGGCGCCTCTCGGAGGCCTACCGGTAGAGATCGACCGCGCTGTTGGCGCTTCTGTGCACTCTTTGGCGAAACCTAACCGCATTAGCGCGATCCGGCGACATGGCGCTGCCATCGCCCGACATGTTCGGGGCAGACCGCCCGATCTATGCCATGCCTACGGAGAACATCTGAGTTGCCCGGCTGACGGCGAGCAGCTGGACAACCTCGAGGCGACAGCGTCGCTACATGATGGGCGTGTCCGGCAGCTCATTAGCCAGTGCCGCCTGAAGGACCCGGCCGGCGGGTGAGAACCCTCCCCTCGCCCGAGATCAAGCGCGACCTCCCGGGCGCCCGACTAGTGGCGTCGCGACGATGAGACAAAGAGTTGGCTGCTAGCCGCAGCCACAGCGCATCACCATCGGCGCGACCAAGATGGCCGCCCACGGCGGTGGAGCGAAGGGACGATTGTCGCCTCCTCCTCCTCCTCGGAGGGAGGCGTGCTTCCCATCCACCTATTGACCACCCAACTCTCGGTGGCGGCTGGGCCATCGAGAGAATCGAAGAACGGCGCCCACCGGATCGGCCGTCTCAATCGATCCTGGCGCTTGAAGAGGAAGGCAGCTGGGCCCGCCTTGTTTGGCCCCGCATCGCGACAAGCCCTTTCCCAAAGGGTTCACGCTTCCACGAGATATGCCCAAGTACAGCGGCTGCTGTGAAGCCGGAGGACTGGCTGGTCGACTACTCCGGCCGTCGGCATAGCGGAGCGGCAACAAGCGTGTTCTTGTAAAATACGTTCGCTCATACTCCGAGCCGCGGCCGGAACATGGCTGAATAGATTTCACTGAAGTCTTCGTCCGCCTTCACCAGCACCTGGCGGCCGCCCAAGCCTGCGCCAGCTCTGCGTTGTCGTCCAAGGCTAGCAGAGTCCACCGCG
The DNA here is from genome assembly GCA_021605205.1 of Aegilops longissima. Classification (NCBI taxonomy): domain Eukaryota; kingdom Viridiplantae; phylum Streptophyta; class Magnoliopsida; order Poales; family Poaceae; genus Aegilops; species Aegilops longissima. The sequence goes on from JAHIAM010005915.1 coordinate 90,065, forward strand.
ACTACGGGCGATGGGCTGAAGCTGCGCAACTCTGCGAAGGGGTGCCACGAGGTCCAAGCAATCAAGTACTTCCTTTGCGGGTGCGAGAGGACACCTTACTCAAGCACCGACTCCTCTGGGACAAGCCGGCCACACTCGATGAGCTGCTGATCATAGCGAGACAAATGCGCCATTATCGACTCTTCCATGAAGTTGGAGCTCCGTGTGGATACTTACGGGAAGGTGCTCCCTCCGGCTCCTGGGGCGGTGGAGACAACGATCGGCGCGCGACAGCCGAGCGACAACAAGCGCCAAGGCCCGGCCGACATCCACCGGCCGGCGGGTGGCAGCGATTGAGACCGGCAACTTTGAAGGACAACCCCTCCCCAAAGCGCGGAAAAGGCGGCAAGCCGATTTGGTTGCCGCTTTCTCCTTTGAGCAGACCCTCGATGCCTTGCAAGTTCCACAGTGCGGCGAAGCCGTCAACCATACAACTCGAAATCTGTTGGCTCGTCCGCGCCAGCCAGGGACAAGGACTCCCCACCGCTTCTGGCTGCCGCTCCGCCTCCCCAGCCCGGCCACCGTCAACGATCGGCGCAATCCAAGATGATTACCACGAAGAGCATGGTGCTTCGTTGTCTTCACCGGCGTTGCCAATAGCCAGAACACACCGGCGTCGGTGACATTGAGAAGCTGAGCGATCGCCTCAAGCTGCTCGAGTTCATGCACTGGTCTAAAGCCCTGTCGGTTGGGCCGGTGACCACCGGAAGTGATGCCTTCTCAGGTTCTTATGCCTGGTATTGGATGGCACCCTTACCCAGAGAGCGAGCTGCTCGTTTCTCCGGGTTACGATAGATGGCGGTAGCAACATCAACATCCTTTACCGCGACACCATGAAGAAGTTGAAGATCAAAAGAAGCGGTGCTACCCGGTCGGGCCCGTGTTTCATGGCATTGTGCCGGCTTGTCCTGCTCACCAATCAGCAAAGTCAAGATAGATGTCCTCTTGAGTCAAGGATCAGTTCCAGAAGCGATTTGGTTTGAGGTGGTTGACCAGAGAGTCCTTACCATGTGCTCCTAGGCGGCCTGCCCTAGCCAAGTTCATGGCGGTGCCTCATTCGCCTACCTCAAGATGAAGATGCGGGAACCAAGGGCATTATCACGATCAATGGAGACTATGAAGTCATCCACGTGTTGCAGCTAGCAGCCATTTCTTGAGTCCTCGTGATTGCGGTGAAGAAGCTCTGGACGGGTGGTGGCCATGGCCGACAAGCAGCGGACTGTCACCGAGCCCAAAAGTCGAGACTAAGGGCTCCTCAAGCCAACCAAAGAAGCGAAGAAGATCCTTGGATCCTGAGCACCGGAGAAACCTGCTGTCATAGGTGCCAACCTTGACAGCAAATAGGAAAGCGAGCTCGTCGATTTCCTCCGTGAAATCGGGACATCTTTGCATGGTCTCCCAAAGACATGCGGGTGTTCAAGCCAGTTTCGCCGAGCACAAGCTACATGTTAGGCAGACACCAAACCAGTCGAGAAAGCCCCTCCGCCCGTAGCCGGAGGAGAAGAAAAATTGTTGGTGAAAAGATCGCCCTTTGTTGGTAGCGGCTTTCTCATGGAAGTTTTCTTCCCAAAATGGCTAGCCAACCAGTCCTTGTCTTGAAGAAGAACAAAAAGTGGCGCATGTGCATTGATTACACTAGTCTCAACAAAGCCTGCCCCAAGGATCCGTTTGCATTACCCCTAATTGACCAAGTGATAGACTCCACGGCGGATCACGAGCTATTGAGTTTCTTGGATGCCTACTCAGGTTACCACGGATCAAGTTGAACCCGGCAGACCGCTGAAGACCGCCTTCATCACACCATTGAGCCTTACGCTGCGACCATGACATTCGGCGAGAAATGCGGTGCCACATTCAGCATTGCATGCGAAGTGCCTCCTCAAGCAACTTCGGCGAAATGCCCACATCTATGTGAGCGGTATCGTGGTGAAGGCGGAGAAAGCAGCGATACCCTCTTGGAGGATCTCAAGGAAAATTTTGAAAATCTGCGCGGTTTGAGATCAAGCTCAACCCGGAAAAATGGGTCTTTGGAGTACCGGCCGGCCAGCTCCTCGGCTTCTGGTCTCGAGCCGCGGCATCGAGTGCAACCTGTGAAGATCAAGGCCATCGAGAGGATGGAGAAACCCACCGGCCGAGAGACATCCAGTTCACGGCTGTTTGGCATCCATCGGCCGCTTCATCGTCAATTTGGCGAGAAGGCTCTTCCCTATACCAGCTCATGAAGAAGACCACTCATTTAGAGTGGAATGACAAGCGGATGAAGCTTTTCTCCAGCTAAAGAAGATGTTGACCGCCACTGTCTGGCGGCTCGGCTGCCAAAGAACCTATGTACCTTTACGCCGCCACCAGCCGGGTGGTCACCTTTATTATGGTGGTAGGCGCCTAGAAGATGGCGAGCACAGCTGGTCGAGGGCCGTGTACTATTTGGTGAGTCTTGTCAACCTCGAAGCAGAACTACCCTCACTACCGGAAGATGTGCTACGGTGTGCACTTTGCCTTAAGAAGCTGAAGCCATGCTTTCAAGAGAACCCAATCACGGTTGTACGCACTGCCCCACTTGCGAGATCATTGGCAGCGAGAGATGCATCTAGCGGATCATTGGTGAATAGAGAGCTGCCCGAGATGAGATCTCGGCCCGGCAAGTGCGGCCGGCGGCGAGCCTACGATAGTAAAGAGAGCTCGTCGGTGCAGCGTAGCTGGATTCTTCGGTAGCTGCGTAGAGAATCGAAGAAAGGCCAAGCAATCCTCAAAGATATCCACCAAAGGCGGTCACGGCCGCGACCTCGGATCCTTGTTGCCAAGGCTTTCGCCATGGTTTCTTTTGGTGACTGCGTTGGAAAGCGTAAGGAATTGGTCAAGCATTGCAAGCGGTGTCAAAGTTCAGCTCCGGCAACATCTACGTACGCACTCAAAACCATCCCTAAGCTTGGCCTTTGCCGTGCAGGGGTTGGATATGGTGGGACCATTCAAGGCGACGCGGCGGCGGCATGACCCATCTGCTTCGTTGTGGTGGACAAGTTCACCAAGTGGATTGAAGCAAAGCCAATCAAGAAGTTGAATGAATACATTGCCGTGACCTTCATTGAGAACATCACCACCGGTATGGGTACCACACATCATCATCGCGACAATGGCACAAATTTTGCCAAAAGGCCTTGGCCCATTCTGCGTGTGCTGAACATCCATTGGACTTAGCATCCGTTGCCCACCCGCGATCAACGCCCGTCGGCGAAACAAGCGGCCTCATCCTCTCGGCATCAAGCCCATTGGTGAACCTCTGGGCGGTTGGTGGCTGCTAGATCGACGAGTTGTCGGCCGTCCTTTGGACCTCCGCACCACTCCGAACAAATCAGCCGGCTTCACTCCATTCTTTCTCATATACGGTGCTGATCGTCTCCAACGTATTTATAATTTTGATTGCTCCATGCTACTTTATCTCTGTTTTGGACTATATTGGGCTTTATTTTCCACTTTTATATTATTTTTGGGACTAACCTATTAATCGGAGGCCAGCCCGAATTGCTGTTTTTTGCCTATTTGGTGTTTGAAGAAGCGGAATATCAAGCAGTTCAAGCGGAATGAAACCTTTGGGAGCGTGATTTTCTCACGAGCGTGATCCGAGGACTTGGACCCTACTCTAAGGAACAAAAGAGGCGATTCACGGTGGGGCGCCCCCTAGGCGCGCCCCACCTCGTGGGCCTTGTTGCTCCACCAGCGTACTCCTTCCTCCTATATATACCTCGTACCCCCAAGCAGTCGAACAGGGCCAAAACCTAATTCCACCGCGCAACTTCACTGTATCCACGAGATCCCATCTTGGGGCCTGTTAGGAGCTCCATGGGAGGGCATCCACCATGGAGGCTTCTACATCATCACCATAGCCCCTCAGGATGAAGTGTGAGTAGTTTACTTCAGACCTTGGGTCCATAGCTAGTAGCTAGATGGCTTCTTCTTTCTTTTGGATCTCAATACAATGTTCTCCCCTCTCTCATGGAGATCTATTCGATGTAATCTTCTTTTTGCGGTGTGTTTGTTGAGACCGATGAATTGTGGGTTTATGATCCGAGTATCTATGAATAATATTTGAATCTTCTCTGAATTCTTTTATGTATGATTGGTTATCTTTGCAAGTCTCTTCGAATTATCCGTTTGGTTTGGCCAACTAGATTGGTAGTTCTTGCAATGGGAGAAGTGCTTAGCTTTGGGTTCAATCTTGCGGTGTCCTTACCCAGTGACAGAAAGGATTGCTAGGCACGTATTGTATTGTTGCCATCGAGGATAACAAGATGGGTTTATATCATATTGCATGAATTTATCCCTCTACATCATGTCATCTTGCTTAAGGCGTTACTCTGTTTTAACTTAATACTCTAGATGCATCTTTGGATAGCGGTCGATGAGTGGAGTAATAGTAGTAGATCTGAGAATCGTTTGGTTTACTTGTCTCGGACGTGATGCCTATATACATGATCATACCTAGATATACTCATAACTATGCTCAATTTTTCAATTGCTCAACAGTAATTTGTTCACCCAAGTAGAATATTTATGCTCTTGAGAGAAGCCACTAGTGAAACCTATGGCCCCGGGTCTATTCTCATCATATCAATCTCCATTACTTTAATACTTGCTTTTCTTTTACTTTGCCTTTTACTTTTCACTTTGCATCTCTATACCAAAATACCAAAATATTATTTATCATATCTATCGGATCTCACTCTCGTAAGTGACCGTGAAGGATTGACAACCCCTAATCGCGTTGGTTGCGAGGAGCTATTATTTTGTGCAGGTACGAGGGACTTGTCGTGGCCTCCTCTTGGATTGATACCTTGGTTCTCAAAAACTGAAGGAAATACTTACGCTACTCTTGCATCATCCTCTCCTCTTGGGGAAATCCAAGCGATGCTCAAGAGGTAGCAAGAAGAATTTCTGGCGCCGTTGCGGGAGGCTCACGCATAAAACAAGTCAAGCACCATACCAAGTACCCATCACAATCCCTATCTCGCATTACATTATTTGCCATTTGCCTCTCGTTTTCCTCTCCCCCACTTCACCCTTGCCGTTTTATTTGCCCTCTCTTTCCCAATCTCCTCCTCTTTTTCCCGTTGCCTTTTCCTCGTCCATTTGTTTGTTCGTGTGTTGGATTGCTTGTTTGTCGCAATGGCTCAAGATGCTACCAAATTGTGTGACTTCACCAATACCAATAATAATGATTTCCTTAGCACTCCGATTGCTCCTTTTGCCAATATTGAATCTTGTGAAATCAATACTGCTTTGTTGAATCTTGTTATGAAAGATCATTTAGCGGCCTTCCTAGTGAAGATGCGCTACTCATCTGAATAACCGTTGATTTATGTGATATGCAAAAGAAAAAAGATGTCGATAATGATGTCGTTAAATTGAAGCTATTTCCTTTTTAAGCTTAGAGATCGTGCTAAGCGTGGTTTTCATCTCTGCCTAAAAATAGTATTGATTCTTGGAACAAGTGCAAAGATGCTTTTATCTCTAAGTATTTTCCTCCGCTAAGATTATCTCTCTTAGGAGCGATATTATGAATTTTAAGCAACTTGATCATGAACATGTTGCACAAGCTTGGGAGAGAATGAAATTAAGATGCAGTTTGAACTTTGCTTCAAGAAATCTTTTAGATTAGGCCGTGGGAGGCACTTTTATGGAAATCACTCTAGGAGATGCTACTAAACTTCTAGATAATATTATGGTTAATTATTCTCAATGGCATACGAAAGATCTACTAATAAAAAGTGCATGCGATAGAAGAAATTAATGTTTTGAGTGGAAAGATGGATGAACTTATGAAATTATTTGCTACTAAGAGTGTTCCTTCTGATCCTAATGATATGCCTTTGTCTACTTTGATTGAGAATAATAATGAATCTATGGATGTGAATTTTGTTGGTAGGAATAATTTTGGTAACAACTTCGTATAGAGGAATTTTAATCCTAGGCCTTATCCTAGTAATCCTTCTAATAATTATGGAAATTCCTACAAAACTCTTATGGAAATTTTAATAAGATGCCCTCTGAATTTGAGAATAGTGTTAAAGAGTTTATGAATTCACAAAAGAATTTTAATGCTTTGCTTGAGGAGAAATTGCTTAAAGTTGATGATTTGGCTAGGAGCGTTGATAGAATTTCTCTTGAGGTTGATTCTTTAAAGCTTAAATCTATTCCTCCTAAGCATGATATCAATGAGTCTCTCCAAGCTATGAGAATTTCCATTGATGAGTGCAAAGAAAGAATCGCTAGGATGCGTGCTTCCAAAGATGTCTTTATTAAGCGTGTTCTTCCAATTCCTATGAAAATCAAGATGAAGATCTAAAAGTTATTGATGTGTCCCCCATTAAATCTTTGTTTTGCAATATGAATCTTGATGAAACTGAATATGATCTTCCTTTACCTAGAAGGCGTTCTAAGAATTCAGAGTTTTTAGATCTTGATGATGAAATTGATAAATGTGGGATTGAAAGAAATAAAAACCTAGATGTTGCTAAACCCACTATATTGGATCTCAAGGAATTTAATTATGAAAATTGCTCTTTAATTGATTGTATTTCCTTGTTGCAATCCGTGCTAAATTCTCCTCATGCTTATAGTCAAAATAAGGCTTTTACCGAACACATTGTTGATGCCTTGATGCAATCTTATGAAGAAAAACTTGAGTTGAAAGTCTCTATCCTAGAAATCTCTATGATGAGTGGGAACCTACTATTAAAATTAAAATTAAAAATCATGAGTTTCATGCCTTGTGTGATTTGGGTGCTAGTGTTTCCACTATTCCCAAAACTTTGTGTGATTTGCTAGATTTTGTGACTTTGATGATTGCTCTCTAAACTTGCATCTTGTGGATTCCACTATTAAAAAGCCTATGGGAAGAATTAATGATGTTCTTATTGTTGCAAATAGGAATTATGTGCCTGTAGATTTTATCGTTCTTGATATAGATTGCAATCCTTCATGTCCTATTATTCTTGGTAGACCTTTCCTTAGAACGATTGGTGCAATTATTGATGTGAAGGAAGGGAATATTAGATTCAATTTCCATTAAGAAAGGCATGGAACACTTCCCTAGAAAGAAAATAAAATTACCATATGAATCTATTATGAGAGTCAGTTATGGATTGCCTACCAAAGATGGCAATACCTAGATCTATCCTTGCTTTTATGCCTAGCTAGGGGCGTTAAACGATAGCGCTTGTTGGGAGGCAACCCAATTTTATTTTTAGTTTTTGATTTTTCTTCTGTTTATGAATAAATAATCCATCTAGCCTCTGTTTAGATGTGGTTTTATGTTTTAATTAGTGTTTGTGCCAAGCTAGACCTATTGGATCTTCTTGGATGATAGTTATTTGATCTTGCTGTAATTTCCAGAAACTTTTCCTCAGTGCCGGAATTATTAAAATCACCAGAACGTGATAAAATACTGATTTCAATTGATGCTGATCAATAAACAAATTTCTAGGTCGTCTAATTTTGGTAGATTTTTGGAGTTCCAGAAGTTTGCGTTAGTTACAGATTACTACAGACTGTTCTGTTTTGACAGATTCTGTTTTTAAGTGTGTTGTTTGCTTATTTTGATGAATCTATGGCTAGTAAAATAGTTTATAATCCATAGATAAGTTGGAATACAGTAGGTTTAACACCAATATAAATAAATAATGAGTTCATTACAGTACCTTAAAGTAGTCTTTTGTTTTCTTTCTCTAGCAGACTCACGAGATTTCTATTGAGTTTTGTGTTGTGAAGTTTTCAAGTTTTGGGTAAATTCTTTTGATGGATTATGGAACAAGGAGTGGCAAGAGCCTAAGCTTGGGGATGCCCATGGCACCCCAAGATAATCAAACACCAAAAGTCAAAGCTTGGGGATGCCCGGAAGGCATCCCTCTTTAAATCTACTTCCATCGGTAATTTACTTGGAGCTATATTTTATTCACCACATGATATGTGTTTTGCTTGGGCGTCTTGTATTATTTGCGTCTTTGCTTGTTAGTTTACCACAATCATCCTTGCTGTACACACCTTTTGAGAGAGCCATACATAAATTGGAATTTGCTAGAATACTCTATGTGCTTCATTTATATCTTTTGAGCTTGATAGTTTTGCTCATAGTGCTTCACTTATATCTTTTAGCGTGATAATTTTTGCTCTAGTGCTTCACTTAGATTATTTTGAGAGTCGTTAATAGCATGGTAATTTGCTTAATATTAATATACTTGGTATTCAAGATATGTGAAACTTTCTTTTGAGTGTGTTGAATACTAAGAAAAGTTTGATGCTTGATAATTGTTTTGAGATATGGAGGTGATAATATCAAAGTCGTGCTAGTTGAGTAGTTGTGAATTTGAGAAATGCTTGTGTTGAAGTTTGCAAGTCCGTAGCATGCCGTATGGTTAAAGTTGTGTAACAAATTTGAAACATGAAATGTACTGGCTTGTGCATCCTTATGAGTGGCGGTTGGGGACGAGTGATGGTCTTTTCTACCAATCTATCCCCTAGGAGCATGCACGTAGTACTTGATTTTTATGACTTCTAATTTTTTGCAATAAGTATATGAGTTCTTTTGACTAATGTTGAGTCCATGGATTATCGCACTTTACCTTTCCGCCTTTGCTAGCCTCTTGATGCAGTGCATTGCCCTTTCTCACCTTGAGAGTTGGTGAAAACTTGGCGGTGCATCCAAACCCGTGATATGATCGCTCTATCACATAAACCTCCTTATATCTTCCTCAAAACAGCCACCATACCTACCTATTATGGCATTTCCATAGCCATTCGAGATATATTACCATGCAACTTTCCACCGTTCGTTCATCATCATCATGACATACTTTACTTTTGTCATATTGCCATTGCATGATCATGTAGTTGACATCATATTTGTGCAAAGCCACCATGCATTATTTTTCATACATGTCACTCTTGATTCATTGCACCATCCGGTACACCGCCGGAGGCATTCATATAGAGTCATATCTTGTTCTAGTTTGAGTTGTAATCCTTATGTTGTAATCAATAGAAGTGTGATGATCATCATTAGAGCATTGCCCAAAAGGCCAAAAAAAAGAAAAAAAAAGGCCCAAAAAGAGGCAATGTTACTATCTCTTTTCCCACTTGTGCTTCAAAGTAGCACCTTGTTCTTCATGTAGTGAGTCTCATATATTGTGCTTCAAAGTAGCACCTTGTTCTTCATGTAGTGAGTCTCATATATTGTGCTTCAAAGTAGCACCATGTTTTCATATAGTGAGTCTCATAAGTTGTCTTTTTATACTAGTGGGAATTTTTCATTATAGAACTTGGCTTGTATATTCCTCGATGGGCTTCCTCAAATGCCCTAGGTCTTCATGAGCAAGCAAGTTGGATGCACACCCACTAGTTTTCTTTTGTTGAGCATTCATAGCTCTAGTGCATCCGTTGCATGGCAATCCCTACTCCTCATGTTGACATCAATTGATGGGCATCTCCATAGCCGTTGATTATCCTTGTCAATGTGAGACTTTCTCCTTTTGTCTTCTCCACAATCCCCATCATCATATTCTATTCCACCCATAGTGCTATATCCATGGCTCACGCTCATGTATTGCGTGAAGGTTGAAAAAGTTTGAGATTATTTAAGTATGAAACAATTGCTTGGCTTGTCATCGGGGTATAGAAGTTGGGAACATCTTTGTATGTGAAAATGAAGCATAGCCTAACTATATGATTTTGTAGGGATGAACTTTCTTTTCCATGCTATTTTGAGAAGACATGATTACTTTGATTAGTATGCTTGAAGTATTATTATTTTATGTCAATATGAACTTTTATTTTGAATCATTCGGATCTGAATATTCATACCACAATTAAGAAGATTTACATTGAAATTATGCCAAAGTATCCTCCGCATCAAAATTCTCTTTTATCATTTACCTACTCGAGGGGCGAGTGGAATTAAGCTTGGGGATGCGATACGTTTCAACGTATCTATAATTTTTATTGCTCCATGCTACTTTATCTACTGTTTTGGACTATATTGGGCTTTATTTTCCACTTTTATATTATTTTGGGACTAACCTATTAACAGGAGGCCCAGCCCAATTGCTTGTTTTTTGCCTATTTGTGTTTGAAGAAGCGGAATATCAAGCAGTCCAAACAGAATGAAACCTTGAAGCGTGATTTTCTCACGAGCGTGATCCGGAGACTTGGACCCTACTCCAAGGAACAAAAGGCGGTCACGGTGGGCCCCAGGCGCCCCTGCCTCGTGGGCCCCTGTTGCTCCACCAGGCGTACTCCTTCCTCCTATATATACCTCGTACCCCCAAGCGATCGGAAGGGGCCAAAACCTAATTCCACCGCAACTTCCTGTATCCACGAGATCCCATCTTGGGGCTGTTAGGAGCTCACTGGGAGGGCATCCACCACGGAGGCTTCTACATCATCACCATAGCCCCTCCGATGAAGTGTGAATAGTTTACTTCAGACCTTGGGTCCATAGCTAGTAGCTAGATGGCTGCTTCTCTCTTTTTGGATCTCAATACAATGTTCTCCCCCTCTCTCGTGGAGATCTATTCGATGTAATCTTCTTTTTGCGGTGTGTTTGTTGAGACCGATGAATTGTTGGTTTATGATCCAGATTATCTATGAATAATATTTGAATCTTCTCTGAATTCTTTTATGTATGATTGGTTATCTTTGCAAGTCTCTTCGAATTATCCGTTTGGTTTGGCCAACTAGATTGGTAGTTCTTGCAATTGGAGAAGTGCTTAGCTTTGGGTTCAATCTTGCGGTGTCCTTACCTAGTGACAGAAAGGGTTGCAAGGCACGTATTGTATTGTTGCCATCGAGGATAACAAGATGGGGTTTTTATCATATTGCATGAATTTATCCCTCTACATCATGTCATGTTGCTTAAGGTGTTACTCTGTTTTTAACTTAATACTCTAGATGCATGATGGATAGCGGTCGATGAGTGGAGTAATAGTAGTAGATGCAGAATCGTTTCGGTTTACTTGTCTCGGACATGATGCCTATATACATGATCATACCTAGATATACTCATAACTATGCTCAATTTTGTCAATTGCTCAACAATAATTTGTTCACCCACCGTAGAATATTTATGCTCTTGAGAGAATTCACTAGTGAAACCTATGGCCCCCGAGTCTATTCTCATCATATCAATCTCCATTAGTTTAATACTTGCTTTGCTTTTACTTTGCCTTTTACTTTTCACTTTGCATCTCTATACCAAAAATACCAAAAATATTATTTATCATCTCTATCAGATCTCACTCTAGTAAGTGACCGTGAAGGATTGACAACCCCTAATCGCGTTGGTTGCGAGGAGCTATTATTTTGTGCTTGGTACGAGGGACTTGTCGTGGCCTCCTCTTGGATTGATACCTTGGTTCTCAAAAGCTGGGGAAATACTACGCTACTCTCTGCATCATCCTCTCATCTTGAAATCAACGCGAGTGCTCAAGAGGTAGCAGTCTTTGAAGCGCTTTCGCGCGGTAGGCGAAGCCCGGAGAAATCACGGCGGAAGATGACCGCTTCGCCTTCTTCGGTCTGGCGTGATCTCCTCCTCGGGCGGAGACGGCGCCTTGGCGTAGCCCTCGTCGAGCAACGTCTTGTTTGCAAGGATAGGTGATGTGGTCTTCAATGAAATTTGAGCCATCCCAGTCGCCGGCTCGCGCTCGCGTCACGGAAGCTTGAGGTTGATGGAGCAACGGCACGACAGAAAGGACGGGCTTGGTAACGGCCAGGTCGCGACGACGCCGGCGAGTTGCGGGAGTCTGGTGGCGGCGGAAGAAGAAGAAGCGCAAAGCGAGAGGGACGGGCGGCGGCGTGCTAATGCTGCCCCTCCTCCCCCTATTTATAGCCCTAGGCTGCGAAGCCGAGGGGACGGGGCGTGGGGATCGTGGGATTAACTGTGCCCATGACCCGACGACCCCGCATTAACCGCGCAGTAACGACATGGAGTAATCACGCCACGGAATCTCAACCGCTTTCCTCGGCCACAGCGGATCCACGCGTGAGCCGAGGCCCGGTAGTGGTGGGCCCCGGCCCGCGGTGATGTCCCATCAGCGTGGGTTGGCGGCGGCGGGCGGTGGCGACACGTGGCGTCAGGTGACGAGCGGCAAGACCGGCGCCAGTGGCGCTGCCGAGTTCCGCCAAGACATTTAAAAACCACGGGCTGCCTGCTGGACATATCCGACTCCTAGCGGTTAAATGCGCGGAAGGCGGACGAAGCAAGATCAAATAAACTTTCGGGTAGGAAGCTGCGAGGCTCATTCCTTTCACGGACACGGAGCCTCGCCGACCGGGGACTCTGTCGGAGTAATTGGCCACGGGTAGCCTCATCGGCTCCCCATGGCGCTTCAAGACATCGGGGCCGGCTGCTCCCTCAAGATTCAAAGAGCCAAGCGCCACCTCCTCGCGGCCGGCTGGTCCAAGCGGCCGGCTACGAAGCAGCGAGCCAAGCCAATGACCCACGAGGTGGGCGGCTCCTGGCGGCCTCGAGAGAGGCGGCTCCTAACAGGCGACCCTAAGCGTCCTCAAAGTTTGCATCCACATAAATCACGAGAGGCAGGCCATGGCTACAGCACGCCCTGCGACCCCCAAATCTAGGGTCAAGCGTGGCCACAGTGCACCGTACCAGACGGAGGTCTCCCGCCCTGCGTGGCACTATTACCACATTGCCCATGACATCACCCCTGTCAGAGGGAGCCATGCTCCCACGATGGGATGTCGGTACGGCCCGCAGGCGGCAAACCCTACACTACAAAAAAAAGACACATCCGTGACATTTTGGGACGAACGAAAAAATTTCTGTCATACTTATGACACTTCTATGACGATAATCGTGACAAAACCCGGTATCATCATAGATGTGGTGGGGTCCTACTTCTATGATAAAAATCATGTCGAGAAAATGGGCTTTTCGTCACAGGCGGGCGGAGGCGACTGCATGACATTCTTTGGGCCGTCCATGCGGAAAAAACCATAGTATAGCGAGGGCGAGGAAAATATTGGGGTGTTCCGGTTATGGTGGGTGGTGGGGCCGAGCAATGCGCGTTTCTCACATACGCTGCAGCGTGGGTGCAAAGCGTTGAGCTCTAGCGAACTTCGGCGGCGTTGGGCTCTAAGCGGGCGGCGATTACCTTTGCGAGCCACGCGTTCTTGAACTGGCGATCGATCGATGGTACATTGGCGAACTTCGATCGGCGATTCGCTTCATCTTGCTGCTAACTAAAGCCGATCGTCACGCCTCTGGATGAGCGATGGCGTTCTTTGGGGGTTTGGATGAACAGTTCGGTGGGGGTGGATGAGCAGGACCCGTGGTGTTGCCTCTGGATGAATAGTGGCGTTCTTTGGGGGTTTTGGATGAAGCGGTTCGGTGGGGTGGATGAAACGGGACCCCGTGGTGTTTCCTCTGGATGAGCAGGACCCGGATCGGTCGAGCAGTTGGGGCTGGATGAGCGAGGACCCGTGGAGGCTGGATGAGCAGGACCACTCCGTGGAGGGCTGGATGAGCGATTAGGCGGTGGAGGGAATTTGGATGAGCGATAGCCCGTGGAGGGTGGTTGAGCAGGAGTCCGTGGAGAGGGTTGGTTGAGCGATGCTAACGGTGGAGTAGCGGCGGTGGAGGCTGGATGAACAGGAGCCCGTGGAAGAACAGTCGTAGGTGGAGGCTGGAGGAGGTCGACGGTGGATGAACAGTAGCCCGTGGAGGCTGGAGGGGGTCGATGGTGGAGATGAACAATATCCCGTGGAGTCCCGTTTTGCGGTACGCCTCACCTCTCCCGATGAACAGGACCCCCGTTTCGACCGTAGCACTCAAACACAAGTCCGTTTGCTTTGTTTTGCGGTACGCCACACCCCTCTCGATCAAAAGGACCCCCGTTTCGACCATACGAGGTCTGTTTCCTCTGTTTTGCGGTACGCCAGACCCCTCCCGATGAACAGGACCCCGTTTCGAACATGGCCGGTCGAATACAAGGCCGTTTCCTCCGTTCTGCGGTACGCCAGGCCTCTTTTCCATCGGCTATTCCGTCCAAGCCGGTTGGCTCCCACGCGTTCCGTTGCCTCCCGATGAACACGACACATTCCGTTGCCTCCCCATGAACACGGCGGCGACCACGGTTTCTCGTTCCGACCCAGCCATGTACACAAACCCTGGCCGTATGTATGCGCGAGTGGCGTTGAGACCCGCCCGTATGTGCGTACATGGCGTATTTTCTTTCTTGCACTTGGCGATGTCGTGCGTGTACATGCTACATCGCGGCGCCTCTACTACAACGTCGTCGCGCTCTACGCCGACCCGGTATATGCGTACCGTTCGCGACCAGAATGACAATGCTCGTGCGCCGACCAGGTGGGTCCGGTATCAAGCACTTCCTGCGTGCGAAGATATAGCTGGTGGGTCCCAGATCGATCGAAGCGAATCATTTTTTGCTGGGCGCACTTCCTTGCGTGCGAAGATGTGGTGGTGGGTCCCGGCGATCGGGAGAAACATTTTTCACGAAATCTGGTGGCCCGTCGGTGGGTCCCGTTGTCGGTGCAGGAATAATTATTTTGCGTGTAATAAGGAGGCACTTCCTTGCGGCTGCCATGGACCCAAGCTGTCGGCCTCTCCACGTCTGATACTCTTCCGATGGAAGTCGATCGTTGACCAATTGACCACGCCGGCGAAAACGCAAAAGCGGTGCCTGACGGCGAGGCCTAGGAAGGGGCGGCGAGCCGAGGGAAGGCAGCGATAGTGGATGCCTACGCGTGAGAGGGTATGAGGTTCCTTTGGTTCGCTGCGGTGTGAGGCTGCCGTCGCCCTAGAATAACGGGGGTGTGGGTGAGTAGAGGGATGGCCTCGCCCGGTGGTGGGAGTAGTAGAGGCGGTGAGGCCTCCGCCGCATTCTTGACCCGACCCACGGGAGAAGCGAGGAGCCACGAGGCCACGATCGGCGCTGGTTTGGTAATTTGGAGCAAGAAGACGAGAGGTTGAAGAAGCAATCGGCCGTTGGATGGATATCATATGGTCCTTTGGAGCTAGAGTCGTGCATATTGACTAAGTTGACAAAGCCCTCCGTCGCGTCAACTTAGTAGGCCCTAAGTCGATCTGCCACTATCTTTGGGTCCCAGCTAGTAGGGGAGTATTCATTTTTTTGTGCGTAATAAGGAGGCACTTCCTTGTTTGCGAAGATTTAGCTAGTGGGTCCGAGCTGTCAGCGGCGGGAACATTTTTTTCGCGAAATACAGAGGCCCTTCCGGTGGGTCCAGGATGTCAGGTGGAGGAATCATTATTTTGCGGCGTAATAAGGAGGCATTTCCTTGCATGCGGCCGTGGACCCAGCTATCGGCCTCTCCGCGTCAGTCCACTTGGATGCATGTCGATTCGTTGACCACGTTGACCAGGCAGCGCCGAGAAGCGCGAGGCGGTGGGCGGCGTCGAGGCCTAGGAAGGAGCGACCGAGCGAGGGAAGACTTCGGCGGTTGTTTCCCACGTGGAGAATCTGTTGTCTGAGGTTTCTTGGTTCGTCTACCGTCACCGGAGAATAACGATGGGTGTGGGAGAGTAGAGGATGGCTAGGCCAGCGATGGGAGTATGGTGGGGCGGTGAGGCTGCTTGGCCTTACTGACCGGCCTTGAGGGAGGAGAAACCTTGATCCTTGGCGCTTGTTTGGCATTTGGATCAGGAAGAGTAGAGATTAAAAAAACCGACGACCGTTGGATGGAAATCCAACGATCCTTGCTTAATGTGTCAACCTTTTTAGGAAAGCCTCAAATCATGGAAAACAGCATACAACCCATCGCCATTATTTCTAATAATTTACAGCCCATTTGCTAATTCTTAAGGTGTTTTTGGAGCCCATATTCTTTTTTAGCATTATATCCCATATTGTGGCCACGGTTAAAAATTATCTGAAATTTTGCATATTTCGATGCGGTCCGAACTGTTTTAATCCGAAATTTGAGTCACATTCAAACTGATTTTAAAATAAATGTATATCAATATAAAATCCAACAAATTGTGCCGCATAAAATCAATGCAATTTAAAATCTCGAAATGAACAAAAGAAATTTGAAACTAATTGCGGTTTGATGTGTTTTAGAAATGTACAACCCATTTCTCATTCTTGATAGGCCATTTTCTCGGCCAGCCGAATGAAGCTCTCCTCGTCTTGAAAGATTTGCAGTAGCAGGGTGACAAAGCGACTTACAGCAAATCACAAAAATCTAGGCTATGGCGTGGTCTCGGCGTGACCGTGGACGAGGTGTCGACCTCTCCACGTCGATACTCTTCCGATGGAAGTCGATGCGTTGACCACATTGACCACGCCGCGCGAGAGCACCAAGGTGGTGGGCGGCGGCAGTGAGGAGTCTGGACTAGGGGTGTCGGGATAGCCAAACTATAATCTTTGGCGGACTCTGGACTATGAAGATACAAGATTAAAGACTTCCTTCCGTGTCCGGATAGGACTTTCCTTGGCGTGGAAGGCAATCTTGGCGTCTGAGATATGTAGATTTCCTACCATTGTAACCGACTACTGTGTAACCCTAACCCTACTCGGTGTCTATATAAACCGAAGGGTTTTAGTTAAATGGGGCGAACAACAATCATACCATAGGCTAGCTTCTAGGGTTTAGCCTCTCGATCTCGTGGTAGATCTACTCTTGTGCTACCCATATCATCAATATTAATCAAGCGGGGTAGGGTATTACCTCCATCGAGAGGGCCGAACCAGGTAAAAACATCGTGTCCCTTGTCTCCTGTTACCATCCGCCTAGGCGCATGCGATTCGGGACCCCCTACCGAGATCCGCGGTTTGACACCGACATTGGTGCTTTCATTGAGAGTTCCTGCGTAGCCGTCGCCGTCGGGAAGGATGCCTCATCCGTCTTTAAAGGCGATACTATCGCCAAAGGCCTTGGCCCTTGGTGGACTCTTGGCTGGTGGTTTTCTTATGACCGCCCGGTTCGGCCGCAGCGCAAGCGATGACTTCTCGGGTCGCCGAAACCAATCTTCACGTTAACTTCGGAACTTGCGGCGGTTAGATCGATCGAGCTCTCCTCCGTAAGCGAGCTCTTGGATCGCATCGCCATACAGGAGTCGCCACAGACTACGACCGGATCGGGCCTAAAACCGATCTGAGAGAGATCAACTCTCCCCAGGCTACCCATCATGTTGCTGTGATAGAGGAGCAATACGGTGATTCTTCTTCTATCTTAAGGACTAGCTACGTCCGGATTCGATCCCTCCATGCGGATTCCCGAGAGGGGCGGATGTCGATCAAGCCACGAACTTAAAGTCGGTGGCGGGTTGGATTCATTGGATAGCATTCAAAATCCAAACTTCCAACCGGAAACTTCTCGGCCCTGAGTCTTAAATTGGGCGGGGTTCGGATCTAGTTCCACCGCCCACCCAAACATTAGCAATCTATCCCGAATTCGGCAGAGCCGCTGAAGCAGTACATCATTCTTGGGCAGATTCCTCCTGGTTATGGACGGGATAAAGGACTGCTGGCGGAGGGCAATCTCACTTTTTGCAATAAGTGCATGGACAAAGGAATCCTAAGCGCCATAAGTCGTCGGCGAAATTACACGCTTTGCTGACTTGGTGACCATAGTACAAAAATCTTGTGTGATGGAAGTGCTTGGAAAACGAAAGTAAATTTTGGGATAATCCAGCGCCGAATACAGCCCTAGTCCGAAATAAAAGGTGCATCATCACCAAGCACCTGGGTTATACATCAAAAACAAAAACCCCCTAAAGGACGCGGAACGTACTAGAGGGTTGGCTAAGCGGACCTGCAAAATTCATACAGGCGCCACTCCAACTCATAGCCTTGAGCATGTTGGATACTCGGCGGTGGCCAAAAGTGGCGAAGAGCTTCTAGCCTCAGAATACCAGCCTAGCAACACGATGCGGTATTAACGGTCTTGAGACTTTCCATCAAATAACATGAGAAGCGAACACTCCATAACCTTGCGAAGTCTACCAAGTAGCAACAATAAATCCATGGAGTAACACGACTATTACCTTTAATGCCGATGTGAACCCAAATTCCAAATAGCCGAGCACCGGCCGCATTGGTCCTCGGTCCAATAGTGGGCGGCTTCGCCTTACTAAGGTACTCATGGATGGCGGCGGACTAAGCCTCATCTCTGAGAAACCCTCCGAAAAATGGAAATAGGCTGGAACCGCATTGGCGAAGCGGCACAACCTTTAGAGGAATAATCCCTAGCAGGAAGCATGCTGCTGGGAAAAATCACCTTTGGGCGTAGTGTTAGGCTCGCGGACAATTACAGGTCGAGGAGGTCACATTTCAAGTGGCCTCGTTCAGCAGCGGATATCACGCTTTATTAGAGGCGAGAGGCATTCACAATTTTCAAGCTATACCCCATTATGGGTACATGAAGCTTAAAATGCTCGGACCTAACAGAATCATCATCTCGCTAGTGATCCGAACATAGCACTCGGCGCGAAAACAAGACAGCCGCACTAGCCCTCGAGGCACTATCAAAGCCCTAGCGGCGAGGAACTCACTGCGATGTGCTCCACGGTGAACAGGGATGATGTGATACTTGATAAAGATCCAAGTCCACCTCTTTTAAACCAGCGGATGAAATATTCAAATTCCAAGTCCACCAGCGGACCACGCAAAGGCGGCCTCCATTGGGGCACAATTAAACCCTGATGTAGGCATACACTATGAGAATTTCTCGAGAAAGCGGGACATTTTGCTGGCACCCTTGAGACATGCCGGGAATCCCACGTCGCTGGCGAGCACAGCCTAAATACCCTAAAAGTTCAAGCCGATCAAGCAGGCTCTTGGTAGCTTTTCGAACCCAAGAGGCAGGCCATGGGAAGGAGCTAGCCAAACTTGGAAGCGGATTCATCGGAGATATAAAACATCGGGTGGCTAGCAAATCTGGTGATGGTACCAAGAAGGATAAATCTGGCGCCCATGTGTTGATTTGAAAGACCTTAATAAGGCTTGCCCAAGGATCACTTCCCCTCCCTCGCATTGATCAAATTATCGGCCTTCTGCAGGACCACGACTCATTGTGCTTCCTCGTAGCGTACTCGGCTACCACCAAATCAAGATGGCGGAGCAGACCAAGCCGCAACAGCATTCATCCTCCATCGGCCCATTACTGCTTCAACACAATGCCCTTGGGCTCAAAACGCCGGCGCAACATATCGGCGCATGATTGGACATGTTTGGCAAACCAGATCGGCAAAAGCGGTGGAAGCATATGTAGATGACATGGTCGTCAAATCCAAGCATGTCGAAACTCTAGTAGGCGACTTGAGGCTCACATTCGACAATCTCGAAAATATGACATTAAGCTCAATCCGGAAAAATCGTCTTGGCGTTCGGCCGACAAGCTCTTGGGCTTCATTGTGTCCGGTAGAGGAATTGAAGCAAACCCAGCCAAGATCTGAGCTCTGTCACAATTGAATATTCCAAAAGACCTCAAAAAAATACAAAAATTGACTGGATGCGTAGCGGCTCTAAGCTGCTTTATTTCTGTTTGGGAGAAAAGGCGTTACCCTTTACCGCCTCCTTGGCGCACCGAACACTTTGAGTGGGCCGGATGCATACTGGCGGACTCGAAGAAATAAAAGCCATATTGGCAACAAATCCGGTCTGGCGCGCCCAACATGGGCGAACCAATGCTATTATATATCGCCACAACACATCAAGTTGTCAGTGCGGTGCTTTCGTCGTCGAGCGAGAAATGGGCGGACACGAGTTCCCTCTTCAAAAACCGGTTTACTATGTCCCTTGTCCTAACTCCATACAAGTCCGGTACCCACATTATCAAAAGATAGCATCGCGGTGTTCATGGAATCCGGAAGCTGCGGCGCTACTTTCAAGAGTGTTCGATAGCGGTAGCCTCGAAGTACCTCTTGCGACATTATAAACAACCGCGGCGGCGGGCGGATTGCTAAATGGGCCATAGAGCTCCTTCCATTCGACATAACCTATAAGCCACGGCGAGCTATTAAGTCGCGGGTTTTGGCCGACTTCGTGGCGAATGGACGGCGAACTCCCTAAAGAATCGGCGCATACTCAATTGGATCATGCACTTTGTGGCTGCAAAATGTTGGCGGCACAGGGGCTGGCGTCGTCTGGCGTCCCCAACGGGGACATAGTCAATATGTCCTTGAGATAATGTATCGGACTCCAACAACGCGGCGAATCGAGGCCCATACGCACGGCCTCCGGATGGCGATCTCCATGGGCATTAAGCGCCTAGAGGTGCGCGAGGATTGAACCTCGCGATATCTCAAATAAGCGGAGACTTTGATGCAAAGATCCGGAAATGGCAGCGTACCGCAATGCGGTCCTAAAAATGTCGGCCGCAGTTGAAGGGCTCGAATTTCATCATATAGCCGGAAAACAACCAGGCGGCGGGCGTATTAGCGCGCATCGGCGCAAAAGCGATGCCGTCCGCCCAACATCTTCTGGAGCGGCTGTTCAAGCCATCCGTACTATGGGAAGGAGTCCGGAAATAACAATCCGGACCCAACCGTCTTTGCGACACGAACACTCGACACAATCGGGGCTCGCTAGCGAGATAACACCCTCCGCCCACGAAATAATGGCGGTTATCGCCCATGGGCGGAACCATTCCTAACCTACCTAACTAGGCAGGAACTCCCGAAGACCAAAATGAGGCTCGCTGCATAATCTGGCGATCCAAAGCCTATAAAGTCCATGAGGAGAGCTCTATAAGAAAAGCACTGAGAGTCCTTCAAAGGTGTATCTCCGAAGAAGAAGGCGAAACCTCTGGCTGAAATTCATGCGGATCGGGTGGGCACCACGCGCAGCCAGGCCCTTGTAAGCTAGGTCTTCCGTACAGTATTTTATTGGCCGCGGCCGGGCAGATCTTGGGATTTAGTCCAACGATCGTCGATTGCCAACTTTTGCTAACCAAAGCCACATGCCACCCACGCCCTCAAAACTATACCCATCACTGGCCGTTCGCGATGCAGGGGCTTGACATGGTTGGACCCCTTAAGGGAGGAACCCACAAGCAAAAATACCTATTGGTCATGGTGGATAAGTTCACCAAATGGATAGAGGCCAAGCCTGTTAAAGCGGTCGAATCCGGGCCCGTGATAGACTTCATATTAGGGGTAGTGCACCGTTCTGCGTCCCCCAGTATCATCACGATAGCGGCACCAACTTCACGGCCGATGAGGTCAAATTATGGTGCAAAAACATGGGCATCAAGCTCGATTCGCCTCGATCTATCACCCTCAAACCAGCGGTCAAGTCGGCGAGCAAGCGGTCTAATCATGGCGGCATTAAACCCGGACTAGTGCGGTCCCTCAAGGAATCTAACACGCCTTGGGTTGAGGAGCTTCGACTCCGTACTCGGGGTTGTGGACCACGCGAATCGTACTACGGATTCACACCATTTTTTATGGTATCTGGTAGCGAAGCAGTCTTGCCTGCGACATAATGCATGACTCACCTCGCGTGCGCATGTATGAAGAAAGAAAGCCGAGCTCGTCGGCGGGACAGTCTGGGCGCATTGGAGGAGGGCGGCGTGGCAAAAGCTCGTTCGCATTTTATCAACAGCGGCTCGAAGATATCAAAGCGGGAAATGCGGGCCAAAGCTTACAGCGTTGGCGAACTAGTTCTCGCTGCGGACAAGAAAAGGACAAACTCGAGCCCAAATGGGAAGGTCCCTTCATCATCGACCAGGTCTGACCGGCGAACATACCGTCTGCGAAACACATCGGATAACCGACTCGAGGCGAACCCATGGAGCGCAGCCCGTCTCACGAAGATTCTCGCCTAAGCGCGGACTCGAGTTCGTCTCCTTCCTCCGTCCACATTTTCTATTTTTGTTGTCTTTTATTTCTCTCCTTCCTCCTCCTTCTTCTTGAAGCCTTTGGAGGCTTGTTTGCGCCGTTCGCTTTATACTTGGCGTTGTCGCGCTCATTATACACAGGGGCTTCTTTAACAAAAGCTTATTTATCGGGCTTCATGCCCAACACATGTATCAAACTTCGCATGTGCCTTTTACTCACCATTATATGCATCGATATGACTTAAGTTTTGGCCAAGCTGGGTTGCACGGCTCTGTGCTTACCCCTCGTTCCCGATTGTTCGGCTAGGTGGTAAAGGAGCACCTCTGCGATTATTCTTGCCGGGTCGGCGGATGTGTACCTCGGCCAGGTGAAGCCGAAGCTAAGCGTTCTTAAGGGAATATTTGGTCGGTGAACTGAAAGATGATTTTAACTATTTATCCATTTGCCCCAGATGATTTTACGCTTTCTTAGCAGTTTGGACATACACTTTAGGGCATGCCTCCCGAGAAAGGACCCTTAGCGGAACTATTCTCCACGGAAGATGTTTCTTACTATCCATGTAATATAACATAACTAGTTGGGCACTTATGCGATACAACAATAATGACCCTCGCCTTGTCTCCATGCATGCCCGATTCTTACATAACCGTGAGGGTATTCGGACACCTCGGACTATTGGGTCCAGGTCGAAGCGAAAGGTTCGCTTTGACAAGCGATCTACAATCCGGCTAGAAGACATTTTCATGTCATATTCAATTACATAGTCAACTCGACTAATTGTATTCCTCCTCAATGCCATCTAATAGGCTATCTAATTTACAATCTTCTTTGGGAATACTTGGCGGCCAATTCTACTTGGCGTACACTAAACTTCTGAGGGATCTCCTTCCCATCGGGCCCCACAGGTCCGACCTCGGCCATGTGGTTTGGGTCAACAACCGTGTCTGCGTCTTTACCATGGCCCGAGGCCTCCTGGCGCCTTGGCTGCAGGCCGATATCTTCCATAGTCGGAGCGCCACCGTGCTCCTTGAAGCCGCTCTGCCAGCTCCCCAATGCCTTGGCAGGGAGATAGATGGACACAAGGCACAGGCGGCGCCTTTCATCACTGCCGAACTTCGTTAAATGCGGTAGCGCTTGATCGGGAAGAAGATCACCCGAAGAACTGGGCATCTCCTCCTCGGGGCGACACGTGAGCAAACCTACATACATGTTTATGTTAGTCGCCTTCCTCGCCGAACTCTTTCAAAGTTCGTTTAAGCACTCTTGAAAATGCCGCGTGAAGCCGTCGATTCTCCTTCTGAGTCAGCCAACTAAGCGAAACATCCTTTAGTTCCTCACCCGGTTGGGTGTTGGCATCTTGGAGGTTATTTTCTCCTGCCGCACCCTCGTAAGCGCTCTCGCCAGCCTTTAGCTGGCGCGAGAGCTTTGCTTGTCCGGATCCATCCGGCGCTATCTGCAATGTTAATGTCAGATTTATGCACCGCCGCACTGCGAAACTACTTCTACTTTGATGGGCATATATTACGGAGGAGTCTTCATGGCTTCCCGGTTGCGGCTAATCTTGACCTCAAGTTGGGCCTTGCACTCATCAAGCTCCTGGGACAAGCGGGTATTCTTTTGGTAGAACCTGCATTCAATTGATCCTTAAATCAGTTATCCTAACTATTTTAAGTCTCGGAGACTCTTGGCATATATAGCTGTCAAAATTCCTTACCGTATGTCTTTCACATCTTTGCTCGTGGCTCTGGCTAAGCCATCTTGGCGGACGCAGTGCGCTTATCGAACTAAAAGCGTAGCGCCTCTTGGGAAAACTGTCGTCACGTAGAATAGTCCGGCGGCGCCTATGTTCAGGGCGCTCTCCACCTCCAACTTGGTGGCGGACAGTCTGTCGGCATCCTCCGTTGGAGGGGCATCCGACGCACGCCTCGTGTTTGTACCCCCTTCCGGACTCGGCTTTTGAGCCTGGTTGGCGGAGGTCCGATTGGCAACTTCTCCGAACTCAGTCCGGCGAGCGCTCTTTTTCCTGAAAAAACCACGAGCATCAGTGCGCCTCCCAGGAACCTCTCCTTAAAACACGATGGCACATCATACCGTTCTGGCGACATCTCGAGTCGTACCGCACTTCTTTCCCCCTCTTTGGGCGAGCTGCCTTGTTGGGCCAGTCGCGGCGGGCTCGGCTTCCGTTCTAAAGGCACCCCTGCGAAACACCATCAAATCGTGGTGATTAGAAGTTAAGCGGGTGGGTCATGGTATCGGACTTGGTCATGGTTACAGGAGGCGGAAATAATCCGGGTAGTCGGCGTAATGGCAACAAAGCATTATCGATGCTAAGTTGGTGGAACACCCGTCGATCAGCTCCACCTTTATATCCGGGTCCTCTTGGAGGCGGATCGAGGACCGCTCCGGATCCTCGGGTTGTTGGCGGGCTGTGTATCTTCTCCGCGGCCGGCGCGGTTCTGCGTAGAAACCATGAAATGAGATATTTAACCACGGGAACATGGATCGGACAGGCCACAAAGGTATTTGCTTACCCAACCGAGGATTATTGAAGAAAACCCGTTCGTGGGTGGCGGCGGAGAAAATCCTCCTCTTCCCCTTTGTACATGGCGGACAAGGTCTACACCAGTTCGGTGACGATCCGGCCCTTTGCGGCCATGGCGGGTGGCATCGTCCTCCCGTTGAAGTCCCCATGGGGTGGCCCCTATATTGGGCGGCTGCACTCCCCTCATAATGCAGATTGCCATGACTCAATCATGGTCAATCCGGCATGAACCGATAATCTTATTCGGCTCATCAAGTAAAGACGTCTTGGTCATTTTCCCTCAGGGGGCTCATGAGCGCCCGGCTTAGGCGCTTCTTGAGAAGGCGTTGCTAAACTCGGAAGGCCCGATTGAGCAGGATCCGGCAGCGGGGCGTCCTCCATGTAAAACCATTCGGGGCAGTCCTCGGGCGCCTTCTTTGGGGTTCGGATAAGTATCCGGTCCGGCGATCGCCATAGTTGACTCCGCCCACTTGATATATTGACCCTTCGTGAGAGCGAGGCACAAAGCAGAACAATCTCTTCCACAGGCGAAATGGGCCTCAACGCCCGAAACAGCTCGCAAAGGGCCTAAAGCCGCTATATGCAAGATGGAGGCGGCGTAAGGTTGTGCGGTGGAGGCCGTAGAACTCGAAGCCCGTAAAGCGGATGGATTGAAATCCGAGTCCTCTCATTAGGTAAGAGGCGAAGCATACCCTCTCCCTTAGAGGATCGGGGCGCTCTCCGCTTTGCTTCCGCCCTTATAAGTGGCGAGTCAGAACACACCGGAACCATGAAGGCGGGAAGAATCCCTTGGTTTGGAGCACCACCAATTCGCTGTCTTGGTGAGCATCTCCCCAATCTCGGGCTGAGGGCTGGGAATCACGAGAGGAGGACGCGTCGGTATCCATGGTGGAGTGGGTTTTTGTCAAAGCGCTCGATGAAGGCTCACGAAGGGAGGATGGTGTGATCGGATCTGGATCCCATTCTCTTTATAGGCGGCTCATTTGCACAGCAAGGGGTAAATGTAAAGATACCTGACTTTTCACATTACGTTAAACCGTGGAAGATGGCCATTATTAGGCGTGGAAGCGAGAAGCGCGATATTCACAGAAAGCGGACACTATTCAACACGAGATTAGGAGGAACCCGCCTTGCAATGCGAAGACAATCAACATGCCGGACTTATCATCATTGAAGCCTGGTTGAGGAGCTCTTGAGGAGTCTGGACTAGGGGTGTCGGATAGCGAACTATCATCTTTGGCGGACTCTGGACTATGAAGATACAAGATTGAAGACTTAGTCCGTGTCGGATAGGACTTTCCTTGGCGTGGAAGGCAAGCTTGTCTGGATATGTAGATTTCCTACCATTGTAACCGACTCGTGTAACCCTAACCCTATTCGGTGTCTATATAAACCGAAGGGTTTTAGTCCGTGGGGCGAACAACAATCATACAATAGGCTAGCTTCTAGGATTTAGCCTCTACGATCTCGTGGTAGATCTACTCTTGTGCTACCCATATCATCAATATTAATCAAGCGGGGTAGGGTATTACCTCCATCGAGAGGGCCGAACACAGGTAAAAACATCGTGTCCCTTGTCTCCTGTTACCATCCGCCTAGGCCTGCAGTTCGGGACCCCCTACCGAGATCCGCGGTTTGACACCGGCAATGAGGCCTAGAAGGGAGACGGCGGGCAGGGAAGATGCGATAGTGGATGCCCACCAGAGAGAATGCGAGAGTTCTTTGGTTCGGCTATGGTGTGAGGCTGCCGTCGCCGCGAGAATAACGGGGGTGTGGGTGAGTAGAGGATGCCCTGGCCAGCGGTGGGAGTAGTAGAGGCGGTGAGGCCTCCAGCGGCATCCTGACCCGACCACGGGAGGCGAGAACGCAGCAGCACGACCAGCGCTGGTTTGGCGGTGGAGCAAGAAGACCAGAGGTTGAAAAAGCACTCTGCCGTTGGATGAACATCGTGCGATGGCTTGGAGCTAGAATCGTTCATATTGACTAAGTTGACAAAGCCCTCCGTGCCGTCAACTTGGTAGGCCCTAAGTCAGCCACCCACTATCTTGGGTTCCGGTGGCGGGGAGTATTCATTTTTGTCGCGTAATAAGGAGGCACTTCCTTGTGTGCGAAGATAGCTGGTGGGTCCGACACATCGTGAGGGGCACTTTTTCGCGAAATCTGAGGCCCTTCCGGTGGGTTCTAGATGTCAGGTGGAGGAATCAAAGACTTGAGAAGGCGTAGAGAACAAGCTAGTGTACCGGTAAAGAGACGTTGCTGAGTTTTAGAAAAAAGAGAGGCGTGCTCCTGTAGCTGGTTCGAATCCAAACCTAGACTATGACTATATATGGTGCTATGCTACTCTGCAAGTAATGAAACTGACATATCCAACGCTCGCTTCTCCTCTTCTCTACTTACTCTGCCTAGCATCAGAAGCTCTGACCGCAACAACCATGTCCGTTGGCTGCTCGTCCACCTGCTCTTCAGCAGGCAACAATCAAATACGCGCCAAGTCGCCACCTGTACCGTCGCCTGTGGGTCTCATCACACCCCCGCCGGCACGCGCACCGCAGCCGGTTGCTCATCGCAACCCGCTGTCGTTGGTGTGGTGCCACTGCTGCCAATCACACAGAGTCATCCGTCGCGTCTCAACCACAATCCTCAACCTTGGCCGAGTCTTCTACAAATGCCCGAATCATGGGGTAATAATATGTTTTAAGTGTTGTTCTGCTACTTTAGTTGCTGATTTTTTAATAGTTTGGTTGATGATATTCCAATTTGATTCGTGCAGAAAAGGGAAGATTCGTGTGATTTGTATTTCTGGGAAGTTGCTGATGTGGGGGAGTGCAACTATGCTGATTATTTGGTAACGAGGAATCCCAATACCAGCAGGTTGGGGTGTTGGACAAATGGCGGAAGGCAGCGGAAGAGGAAGATCTGAGCGGAAGGTTAATGCTGCAGTTCCTCTTATCATGGCCAAGCAACAGCTGTTGAACGGCCTTGACAGCAATGAGGAGATGAAAGAGCCTGTGAAGATAATGGGCAAAATCGATGTGCTCTGTAGGATGATTGTCTCTTTATTTGCAATGTATGTAGCACTTGTGATGTATTCAGTGGCTATGACATGAGCACTTTGCTGAAACTAGTAATGAATGAAACCTGTCTAGTAGTGTAACACCCCGGATACAACTTTCCATATTCGTAACTCCGACTCTTGCCCTTTCCGGAGATGTGATTTATTATTTCCTTCGCGGTTGGGTTTTATCTGTTGTTTTGCATTTTGTTTTTGTTATGCATCTCATCTCATGGCATCATCTGCATTTCATCCGCATGTTTTCAAAACTTGCATCCGTTCGAGTTCGCGGTTCTCTCCGTTGTCCGTTCGAGCCGGATACACTTGCAGCGCCTTTCTCGAAATATTATTTTATTAGTGGCTTAAAAATGTTCTCGGAATGGGTTGCAACTTGTCATGCGGTCTTATTATAGTGTAGACAGGCCGCCTGCCAAGTTTAAATCGCATTCGAGTCCATTTGATAATAACCGTTAAACCTACTACGCGATATAGCGGTATATTCGTCGGACGTTTTCGGTCTCGGAAGCAGATGCTGAATCGCTCTGTTCCTCTCTCTTCTCAGCCGAGGCATTCTACAGCCCACCAACCCCTCTCCTAGTTTCCCTCCATTCTGATCGTCGGATCGTGATCGGAGGCTCAAAGCGACCTCAAACCCTCCTAACCCCTCAAACCCTAATCCTAGGCCTCCCTGCTATATATAGCAGCCCCCTTGTCATTTTGGGCCTTCTCCTCCCTCCCCTCGAAATCCGTGCCCCCCAATCATCAGCGCGCCCGCCTCCTCCATTTCCGCACCCCCAGCCTCCTCTCGCCACTTGGCGCCACCGCCTGAGCCAGCGCCGCCGTCCCGCCGCTGGAGCCACTCAAGCGTCGCCCGTCCTCCCCTGCGCCCCGCCTTGAGGCCAGCGGAAGCCGTCCCATGACCCGCCTTGGAGGCCCGATCTGGGCGAGGCCAGCGCCGCCGCCCGTGCTGGCTCCCTCGCCCGCGCCGCTCCAGCCCTCCTGGCGCTCGCCTCCTCCCGATCTCTCCCCTCGCTGATCCGCCGCCCTTGGCGAAACCCCGTCGCCCGGGCGCCCGTCGCCTGCCCGGTCGTCGCCGCCCTCGCCTTCTCCCTTTCTCCTCCCTTTTCTCCTCGCGCCTCACCCCTCTCTGCCGTGGGCAGGAGCCGCGCCGGAGTTCACGCCTCGCCGTCCGGCCTCGCCGTCGCCGGCCCCGTCTTCCCGAACCCGGCTGGATCCGGTTGCCCCGGCGGATCTGCTCGTTCCGGCCCCTCCGGGTCTCCTCCGCTTCTCCACCGGCGTCCGGCCGCCGCCTTACCTTGCCCTGGCTCCGTTCGATGCGGGAGCACGAGGAGGCAACAGCGCCCGCTTCGTGGGCTGCAGCGTCGCGTGGGCCTCCCAGCGCTTGACCCAGTAGCAAGCCTCCCGAGGCCAGCCCGGCCCCCCACTGGCCTCCTCTCCACCATTGGGCGAGCCCAATGTGAGCAACCCCGCCCTGTGCTCTGTTGGGCCGGATCCTAGATTTGGCCCGTGTCGTTTTTCAGATCGCGATTTAGCTTTTATTCTGAGATTACAGTTTTGCGAGAAAAACCCTCCATGTTCATGCATCAATAATTAATTAACCGTGCATCGGATTTATACAAACTTTATATGTAAATTGCTTAGAATTTCGTGTAGATTAATAATATGCCATTTTCATCCCATGTTAAAATGTTTAAATTGATGTTTGCATTAATTTGCTAATATGCCATGCTAAAATGATTTAATTCATAACTAAATAACCGTAACTCGGAATTAAATGTTCTTTATATGTAAATGGGGTAGAAAAATGCCTAGATTAACATGGTCCACTTTATGTTGCTGTTTAACAACTCTAAAATTGTGTTTAGGGCAGAACAGTACCGAATCAAAAATATTGCTCATGAGGATTTTCCGGAATTGTTGTTTTGTTATTTCGGCCTCATTTAAACTTGCCTAAATAGCTAGTTTAATTATGCTCCACCTCTTGCCATGTTTAACAACATTTAATATTGTTGTGTACCTAAGCGAGAGAGAACTAAATAAGTGTTGTGGTGTTAGTCAATATGCAACTTCGTTGCATATTGAGCTCCACTAACTTGTAGTGTTGTTTGTGCATATTGCCATGCCATGCCTCATTAAACGGACATGCATCATACTTGGTTGTGCATCATGCCATGTTTATGCTTGTGCATTTATCATGCTGTTTGTTTCTTTCGGTGTTGCTTCTCGGTTCGGTAATGTTGTGATTGTGAGGATTCGTTCGACTACTTACGTTCGTTCTTCTTCATGGATTCGTTCTTCTTCCTTGCGGGATTTCAGGCAAGATGACCATACCCTCGAAATCACTTCTATCTTTGCTTGCTAGATGCTCGCTCTTTTGCTATGCCTATGCTACGATGCCTACCATTTGCTATATCATGCCACCCACATTGCCATGTCAAACCTCTAACCATCCTTTCCTAGCAAACCGTTGTTTGGCTATGTTACCGCTTTGCTCAGCCCTCTTATAAGCGTTGTTAGTTGCGGTGAAGTTGAAGTTTGTTCCTTGTTGGAACATGGAGATGTTGTTCCTTGTTGGAACAAGTTTACTTGTTGGGATATCACAATATATCTTATTTAATTAATGCATCTATATACTTGGTAAAGGGTGGAAGGCTCGGCCTTATGCAGTGTTTTGTTCCACTCTTGCCGCCCTAGTTTCCGTCATATCGGTGTTATGTTCCCGGTTTTTGCGTCCCTAAGCGGTCGGGTGATTTATGGGACCCCTTGACGGTTCGCTTTGGATAAGACTTTTCCAGCAAGGCCCAACATTGGTTTTACATTTGCCTCTCTAGCCTTTTTCCCTTGGGAGTCGCGCATCCCGAGGTCATCTTTATTACCCCGGGCCAATGCTTGTCTAAGTGTTGGTCCAAACTAGAAACCCTTTGCAGCGCCACCTCGGGAAACTTGAGGGCTGGTTTTAGCTGTCTGGACTGCTCATCCGGTCGTGGCTGAGGCGAGATCTGTGGCTACTATCGAGGTGTCGGCCGCCGGGAGGTCTTCTGGACTTGTTTTATTGCTGTGAAATGTCTTGTGGCAGGATTCGAGACTGATCGGGCTTCCGGGAGAAGGTCTATTCCTTCGTTGATCGCGAGAGCTTATCATGGGCTAAGTTGGGACACCCTGCGGGGTTTGAACTTTCGAAAGCCGTGCCAGCGGTTATGTGGCAGATGGGAATTTGTTAATGTCGGTTGTAGAAACCGAAGTTGATCTTAACTAAAATACACCAACGCGTGTGTAACCGTGATGGTCTCTTCTCGGTGGTCAGGGAAGTGAACACGAGTGTTGGAGTTATGCTTGGCGTAAGTAGTTTCAGGATCACTTCTTGATCATAGTTGTTCGACCGTGCTTTGCTCCTCTTCTCGCTCTCTTTTGCGTATGTTAGCCACCATAGATGCTGAGTCGCTTGCTGCAGCTCCACCTCACTACCCTGTCCTACCTTTAAGCTTAAATAGTCTTGATCTGCGGGTGTGAGATTGCTGAGTCCCGTGACTCACGGATACTTCAAAACCAGTTTGCGGTGCCGATGAAACCGTGCGGGTGATGGACCCGAGCTCAAGGAGGAGCTCGATGAAGATCTTGTTCTTTGTGTTGTTTCGTTTGATTGATCGAGTAGTGGAGCCAGTTGGGACGATCGGGGATCTGTGTAGCATTTGGGGTAGTCTTCTTTTGTATTGGTTCCGTAGTGGGACCTTGATTGTATCTGTATGATGTAATGTTTTACTCATGTATTGTGTGAAGTGGCGATTGTAAGCCAACTATGTATCTCTTTTCCCTTATGTATTACATGGGTTGTGTGAAGATTACCTCACTTGCGACATTGCTTTCAATGCGGTTATGCCTCTAAGTCGTGCCCGACACGTGGGAGATATAGCCGCATCGAGGCGTTCAAGTTGGTAATCGAGCCTTCCCGACTTAGGAGCCCCTACTTGATTGTTTCTTGGCGTTGTTGAGTCTAGAATGGAAAATGTTTTGAGTCTTAGGATTATATATATCGGAGTAGGATTCTTTTACTCCTCGGTCCCTTAAATCGCTCTGGTGAGGTATCTGGCGTAGAGTTTTGACTCTTCTCTTCTCAAATTTCACTAAATTTTTTAGGATCACGTGGGTATCTTGGAATCGTTCGATGGTTTTGTGGCGAGAACATTGTTCTTGGTGCCTCGACATTTAGGGGTTGTGGCGGTGTCCGGGAGTTGAGCTCCGAGGTGTTGTCGTCACAATTTTATCGTTGCGATTCTGGAATACGAGTTTTGCCGACATCGAAATCTCCTTTGTGCAGTTGTTGGTGAGATAACCTGATAGCCCGATCTTGTGGCGAGTGCGAGAATATTGCCATGACTTGTATAACGGATGTTTTGAAGGTCGAGTACCACGATTTCGGAGTTTTCTTGGTTATGTGTTGTGGATGGATACAATTGGATCTAGGTATTGTTAGTTTGGGTGATATATTTTGTGTCCCTGTATCCCCAACACCAGATTGCATAACCAGAAAGTTTGGGAGTTTATAGGTGGGAATTCGGTAGCTTACAAGATATCTTTCCGACGGATGTATGATTTGAGATTGGGGTTCAACGTCTAGTGGTCCGCCCATTCACGGTCGATTCTGATGGTGGCGAGGCGTCTTAAAGAATCCTTGGCTATGCTGATTCGGGGCGTCTTGTTTGTCATTCGTGGCGTCCGCTATCGTCGTGTCCGTGTGGGCCCCCACGAACACTTTGGGCGAAATCTCTATCATGTGTTTGTTCGGCTCATTCTTGAAGCCAATCCTTTGTTTTGTTTTGTTTTGTGGTATTGAGTTGCTTGAAGTCAAGTGTTGATTCCATACCTTATTCTAAATGGTGTTCTCATATTTCTATGTGAATACTAATCCTTCTTGATCTTGAGCTTGTCATGTTAATTCTTTTCCAACGGCGTGCTTCTCTTCAAGTGAATCCGATCATTCCAACATTTGCGAGATCAATTCTAAGTTTTTCTCAACGGTGTTTGTTTCATCCGTCCCTAGTTGTTTTGTTTTCCGCCCTCCACCCTTTTCTTCAAGGACTCAGATTTCTTAATCAAGTATCCATTTTTATTGAGTGAAGTTTCTTCATTCTTTTCCTTTAATGTTTTATCCGGCGATTTCTCATGAAGACGCTAAGGAAGCTTTAACCTTATCATTGTTCCATTCTAATTTTCTTCTCCGGTGGATTTAGTCAAGTTTTCAGTATTGATCGTATTCTTTTCATCATTTCAAATGCTTTCTCATGCTGGTGCATATCTTAATCATCCACTTCTCGCTATTCAATTGTTCCGGAGCGTTGAAGATATCTCAGAAGATTCTAGTTTCCATTCTCAATTCACTCAAGTTCTTTTGAGGATGCTAGCTCATTCAAGCCATTTAACTCTACCGGTGCAATATCTATTTCAAACAATTGTTCAACGGTGGTTCTTTTGAGTGGGCCCTAACCCACAGGTCTTTTCCCAGGATCTTACCTAACTCTTCTAATTTTCCGGAGCTATTCCCAAATTCTTTGCAAAGTTTGACGTAAGAATGATTTATCATCAGTCAAATGTTTTTCTCCGAGATCTTCCAAATTCTTTTCATTGTTGGTTCAACCTTCCTAATTTTCATCCCGGAGTGCTTCAACAATTCATGGTGATGTTCTCGTCGTCATTCTCGAATTTTGAAGACCGAAGAAGAGTTTCTCTTAAATCTTGCTCCATTCTCTTCAAGATTCATGGATCTAGCTTCGTGCCATCCTCTCATAATTGTCTTGATTGTGAGAATTCTTTTAACCCACCCGGAGCATTTCAGGAGTCTTTTCAGTTTGATTCTTCGGAGCCCATCATCTCAGAATTATTCATTCCAGCTTTCAGCTCTCGTTCTCCAAATCATACCGGTGCATCGTCGAAATATCCTCTAATCAGTTCATGATCTCTTCGTTCTAATGTATCTAAATTTTGTCAAGCATCTTTATTCGTTTTCCAATTCTTCCCGGTGAATTGTGCCTTTACTACGTTCATTCTCAATTATTATGGTGGTTTGTTCAAGAGTTCTCTTCCTTCGTTATCTTTTGGATTCATTCGTTCTTCCCAAATCCCACGGGTGGTTCCATCAATACCTTCTCAAGTTCGCGCCATATCTATCTTAATCTTTTCTACGGGAATAAGTAGTATGCCAAATCCGTTGCTTGTCATCAATCTAAATTGGTGAAGGATACGCATAACATAATTCTTGTTCTTGTTTCATCCAAGTGATTGACTCATTCTTCGGAGTTAGTAATGGTATCAATTTCTCAGTTATATGTTGTTCATCTCTTCTTTCGGAGTTTGTTCATCATATCACAATTTGATGCAGATGCTTCATCTTTTCTTTCGGAGTTCCAACTTTTCTCGGTTATATCATTTCAAAGCTTCATCTTAACACTGCAAGGCTTCACCTTGTGTGTTGTCAACTTCTCTTTCTTTCTATCACCCTTTTTGGTTACCGGAGTTCATCATGGAGGCTCTACATGGTGCTTCCTCAAGGATTTTTTTCATTCTTCAATTGTTCTTCGAGATTCCTCTCGAAGCTATGATCCGCCAAGCCATACTTCAAAAATTGAACATGGTGCTCAACACATGTTTTGTTTTGAGGAGTTCAAGTATTCTTCTTCTTGCATTTCGAAGTGCAATTCGTTCTACCTTATCATTTGAGGTGGTGTTATATCATTCTCGACAATTTGAGTTCGTGTTTCATGATTCACATGTTGTCAAGAATGAGGTATTTTAAATCCATCAATCTCTTCATTGGACTTATCTTGGGCTATATTTCACCTAAAGCTTTCCCTAAGGATTGTTGCTATTTATGGTGCTTATTAATGACCCAAGTTCTTCATTTGTCCTCCCGGTGAAATAAGTTTCTCGTCTCCTTGTTGATATCAATCCAATCATTTGTTTCCGTTGGTGGCAGAAGCTCACCTCATAATGTGGAGATGTTTCCATAAGCCCACTACAAGCTTATTCATTTCGTTGTTGGTTTTCCAACAACTCCGTTCAATATTCTTTGCAAGGTGCTTTTCCAAGTTCATTTGTGGCAGAAGTTGTCATTTTCTTCTCCATTCCTTTATTCCAACGACCTATCTTCAATTTTTCTTCCGGAGGCATTGTGATGTTGCACTCTTGACCCATCATCTTTCTTTTGTCAAGATCATGTTCTTTTCTTGCTTATCCTTTTAACGGAGTATCATGTTTTCATTCGAGTTCTCTCATCTTATCAGTTTTGCCTCCTTCCTCAACGGAGAGCTGTCTGAAATCTTTCTTACCCTTGTGTTTTTTCAATAGTTCGGAGGCGGTATGTTGTTGATTTCATCAAGTATCATCCCATCTTCTCAAGTTCTTGTTCAATTCCTTCCATTTACAATCAGTGCTGCCGAATTCTTCCTCTCTCATCTTGTTTTAAGCGGGTGGTTTGAATTCTATCTTGTCCATTAAACTCTTGATTCATGCCTTTTCAACCTTCAAGTTATCGTAATGTTCCTTGTTCCTCTTTTCTAACGGTTGTTTTCAACCTTGTTCATCTTCGTTGTGTTCTTTCTTTCTTTTGCTCAACCTCTCAAGGTTCTTTGGTTTCACTCGTTTGTCAAAGAAGCAACTTAGTTTTACCTTTTCTCTTCCTCTTCCTTTTCCCCGGTGCCATCCTAGATCTCGGGGCGAGATCCTCTAAATAGTGGTGGAGTGTTGTAACACCCGGATACAACTTTCCATATTCGTAACTCCGACTCTTGCCCTTTCAGGAGATGTGATTTATTATTTCCTTCGCGGTTGGGTTTTATCTGTTGTTTTGCATTTTGTTTTTGTTATGCATCTCATCTCATGGCATCATCGCATTTCATCATACGTTTTCAAAACTTGCATCCGTTCGAGTTCCGCGGTTCTCTCCGTTGTCCGTTCGAGCCGGATACACTTGCAGCGCCCGCCTTTCTCGAAATATTATTTTATTAGTGGCTTAAAAATGTTCTCGGAATGGGTTGCAACTTGTCATGCGGTCTTATTATAGTGTAGACAGCCGCTTTGCCAAGTTTAAATCGCATTCGAGTCCATTTGATATTAACCGTTAAACCTACTACGCGATATAGCGGTATATTCGTCGGACGTTTTCGGTCGCGGAAGCAGATGCTTGGTCGCTCTGTTCCTCTCTCTTCTCAGCCGAGGCATTCTACACAGCCCACCAACCCCTCTCCTAGTTTCCCCTCCGTTCCTGATCGTCGGATCGTGATCGGAGGCTCCGAAACGGCCTCAAACCCCTCCTAACCCCTCAAACCCTAATCCCTAGGCCTCCCTGCTATATATAGCAGCCCCCCCTTGTCATTTTTGGGCCTTCTCCTCCCTCCCCCTCGAAATCCGTGCCCCCCAATCATCAGTGCCGCCGCCTCCTCCATTCCGCACCCCCAGCCTCCTCTCGCCACTTGGCGCCACCGCCTGAGCCAGCGCCGCCGTCCCGCCGCTGGAGCCACTCAAGCGTCGCCCGTCCTCCCCTGCGCCCCGCCGCGAGGCCGCGGAAGCCCGTCCGCGGCCCGCCAGAGCCCGATCTGGGCGAGGCCAGCGCCGCCGCCCGTGCTGGCTCCCTCGCCCGCGCGCTCCAGCCCTCCTGGCGCTCGCCTCCTCCCGATCTCTCTCCCTCGCTGATCCCGCCGCCCTTGGCGGCCCGTCGCCGGAGCGCCCGTGCGCCCTGCCAGGTCGTCGCCGCCCTCGCCTTCTCCCTTTCTCCTCCCTTTTCTCCTCGCGCCTCACCCTCTCTGCCGTGGGCGGGAGCCGCCGCCCGGAGTTCCACGCCTCGCCGTCCGGCCTCGCCGTCGCCCGCCACGTCTTCCCGAACCCAGCTGGATCCGGTTGCCCCGGCGGATCTGCTCGTTCCGGCCCCTCGGGTCTCCTCCACTTCTCCACCGGCGTCCGCCGCCGCCCCGCCCTGCCAGCTCCGTTAAATGCGGAAACACGAGGAGGCAACAGCGCCCGCTTCGTGGGCTGCAGCGTCGCGTGGGCCTCCCGGCCCCGGCCCGGTAGCGGCCTCCCGAGGCCGGCCCGGCCCCCCACTGGCCTCCTCTCCACCGGTGGGCGAGCCCAATGTGAGCAACCCCGCCCCATGCTCTGTTGGGCAGATCCTGGATTTGGCCGTGTGCGTTTTCAGATCCGCGATTTAGCTTTTATTCACGAGATTACGTTTTGCGAGAAAAACCCTCCATGTTCATGCATCAATAATTAATTAACCGTGCATCGGTTTATACAAACTTTATATGTAAATTGCTTAGAATTTCGTGTAGATTAATAATATGCCATTTTCATCCCATGTTAAAATGTTTAAATTGATGTTTGCATTAATTTGCTAATATGCCATGCTAAAATGATTTAATTCATAACTAAATAACGTAACTTCGAATTAAATGTTCTTTATATGTAAATGGGGTAGAAAAATGCCTAGATTAACATGGTCCACTTTATGTTGCTGTTTAACAACTCTAAAATTGTGTTTAGGGCAGAACAGTACCGAATCAAAAATATTGCTCATGAGGATTTTCCGGAATTGTTGTTTGTTATTTCCGGCCTCATTTAAACTTGCCTAAATAGCTAGTTTAATTATGCTCCACCTCTTGCCATGTTTAACAACATTTAATATTGTTGTGTACCTAACTGAGAGAGAACTAAATAAGTGTTGTGGTGTTCGTCAATATGCAACTCGTTGCATATTGAGCTCCACTAACTTGTAGTGTTGTTTGTGCATATTGCCATGCCATGCCTCATTAAACGGACATGCATCATACTTGGTTGTGCATCATGCCATGTTTATGCTTGTGCATTTATCATGTTGTTTGTTTCTTTCGGTGTTGCTTCTCGGTTCCGGTAATGTTGCGATTGTGAGGATTCGTTCGACTACTTACGTTCGTTCTTCTTCATGGATTCGTTCTTCTTCCTTGCGGGATTTCAGGCAAGATGACCATACCCTCGAAATCACTTCTATCTTTGCTTGCTAGATGCTCGCTCTTTTGCTATGCCTATGCTGCGATGCCTACCACTTGCTATATCATGCCACCCACATTGCCATGTCAAACCTCTAACCATCCTTTCCTAGCAAACCGTTGTTTGGCTATGTTACCGCTTTGCTCAGCCCCTCTTATAGCGTTGTTAGTTGCAGGTGAAGTTGAAGTTTGTTCCTTGTTGGAACATGGAGATGTTGTTCCTTGTTGGAACAAGTTTACTTGTTGGGATATCACAATATATCTTATTTAATTAATGCATCTATATACTTGGTAAAGGGTGGAAGGCTCGGCCTTATGCAGTGTTTTGTTCCACTCTTGCCGCCTAGTTTCCGTCATATCGGTGTTATGTTCCCGGATTTTTGCGTCCCTAACGCGGTCGGGTGATTTATGGGACCCCTTGACAGTTCGCTTTGGATAAGACTTTTCCAGCAAGGCCCAACATTGGTTTTACATTTGCCTCTCTAGCCTTTTTCCTTGGGAGTCGCGCATCCGAGGTCATCTTTATTACCCCGGGCCAATGCTTGTCTAAGTGTTGGTCCAAACTAGAAACCCTTTGCGGCGCCACCTCGGGAAACTTGAGGGCTGGTTTTAGCTGTCTGGACTGCTCATCCGGTCGTGGCTGAGGCGAGATCTGTGGCTACTATCGAGGTGTCGGCACGCGGGAGGTCTTCTTGGACTTGTTTTATTGCTGTGAAATGTCTTGTGGCAGGATTCGAGACTGATCGGGCTTCCGGGAGAAGGTCTATTCGCCGTTGATCGCGAGAGCTTATCATGGGCTAAGTTGGGACACCCTGCGAGGTTTGAACTT
Source organism: Aegilops longissima (assembly GCA_021605205.1). Lineage (NCBI taxonomy): Eukaryota > Viridiplantae > Streptophyta > Magnoliopsida > Poales > Poaceae > Aegilops > Aegilops longissima. The sequence goes on from JAHIAM010005915.1 coordinate 128,381, forward strand.
TGAAAGCCGTGCCAGCGGTTATGTGGCAGATGGGAATTTGTTAATGTCGGTTGTAGAAACCGAAGTTGATCTTAACTAAAATACACCAACGCGTGTGTAACCGTGATGGTCTCTTCTCGGTGAGTCCGGGAAGTGAACTGATGTTGGAGTTATGCTTAGCGTAAGTAGTTTGGGATCACTTCTTGATCATAGTTTGTTCGACCGTGCTTTGCTCCTCTTCTCGCTCTCTTTTGCGTATGTTAGCCACCATAGATGCTAGTAAACTTGCTGCAGCTCCACCTCACTACCCTGTCCTACCTTTAAGCTTAAATAGTCTTGATCTCGCGGGTGTGAGATTGCTGAGTCCCGTGACTCACAGATACTTCAAAACCAGTTTGCGGTGCCGATGAAACCGTGCGGTGATGGACCCGAGCTCAAGGAGGAGCTCGATGAAGATCTTGTTCTTTGTGTTGTTTCGTTTGAGTTGATCGATAGTGGAGCCAGTTGGGACGATCGGGGATCTGTGTAGCATTTGGGGTAGTCTTCTTTTGTATTGGTTCCGTAGTGGGACCTTGATTGTATCTGTATGATGTAATGTTTTACTCATGTATTGTGTGAAGTGGCGATTGTAAGCCAACTATGTATCTCTTTTCCCTTATGTATTACATGGGTTGTGTGAAGATTACCTCACTTGCGACATTGCTTTCAATGCGGTTATGCCTCTAAGTCGTGCTTCGACACGTGGGAGATATAGCCGCATCGAGGGCGTTTCAAGTAGGCTGGGCGTAGTGTTGTGAACATCTAATGATTTCTATTAATGGAAATCAGGGGGTATCCCCTTTTGCTCATAAATAAATAAATAGCAGAGGCCCTTTTGGTAATAAATAAATAAATTAGCAGAGGCCCTGTCGGGTCAGCTTTGTTCTCACTCGAAGATGTCGAGCAAATTGCAGTCCAACAACAAACTATGTCATCAAATTCAAGTTTCAAAGCCAAATATGAGTACAACTAAACAACAATGTCATCATGTTTTAGTCGTCATACAATCACCAAACACAAATCAGCATACATAACAAGTGATGTTCTCATAGGAAAATACTAAACAACATGTTCATCAGGTTTCAGTTGTCATAGCAAACACAATTTCACATAGTAGATAAAAAACGTCTTTTGACAGGCAAATACGACAAAAGCAATGTAATCATCATCCGCAGCAGCAGCGTCAACATCTTCGCCATGTGTATCAGTCTGAATCGTAATTCCCTATGGTGTCATTTTATTCTTCGTCCTCAACGTCCTCGAACGTTGGCTTCTTCTTGATCAACTCTTGTATGTCCACAACACGACATGCAATCTTTTTGCCGGCGTCATTGATGTGATGGTTCTCAAAGATATTAGGAACATCTGTGTTATCTTGTACATCAGGAGCAGTGTAAGCATCATCTTGTTGTCCAACTTCATTAAACAAATTACTCTGCTCAAACCTTTGCAATACTCTCCAGTCATCACTACGTGCAAATGTGTCTTCCAAGAAAAATATCGTGTTGCTTGATTTGCCAAAATAAAAGGCTCGTTGTGCGATGCGCCGCCTTGACATTGATGGATTTGAAATAATCATCAGCTCGGGTTTTGCGATCACGGAAAACAGGTTATACCAATGATAGCACAACAGAACCACACACCAATGATCCTCAAAGCGGAGATATCTGCAAGCTGAACAATATACATTATGTTAGCATACATTTCAGTTGTCTCTTTGTCATCGTATATGTGCTCATGATGGCACTGTTTTGTGTCTTCTGCCTTCGTCTCGTGCAAAGGGTGTTGTGGCGCACATCTCCAACAATGCAAGATTCATAATGTCTTACACAGTATCGGTACCCATTGCTAGTGAGTAAAGGGCATCATCAACTACCTGCCCATCCTCCGCATCTTCTTAACCTATGGTTAGAAAATAGACAAGCTGATCATCTTATGTACTCAATATATTAAAAAAGCGGCGATTGCAATTCAAAAGCTTATATGGCTCTTGAACCATTTACGCAAATCCTGCCATAACCAGTTTGTCAATGTTTCTTGGATTTTGTGGCAGTAACTCCTTTTTGTAGATGCTGCACAACATAGTGATCGCGTCAAACATCTAAATATATAAGAATGTGTTGCAAGTTTAGTAGATTACGATGTATAAGCTGCAGTACTTAGCACTTACTTGATATAAGGTAGTATCTTAGGACAATTATTCAACACATACCAAACCATTTTGTCCAAATCTTTAGGTTTGTCCTCTTGTCGACTCTTCCCTGTAACTCGAACAGAATAATTGAAAACATTGAGCCCGGGATTGTCTTCATCCACCTCTTTGCTAAGCTGATCAGCTATTTCAATGTATTTTGAGCAGAATGTCAACGCTTCTGTAGTAATGTAGGCCTCTGCAATGGAACCCTCGGGTCTAGCTCTGTTCCTAACATAGCCCTTGAAAGTGCCTAGCCGCCTTTCATTAGGGTACATCCAACCATACTGTACTAGACCTCTAAGTAGTGCCTCATCAGGTAGATGAACAGCCAAATGCACCATCACATCAAAGAAGGTTGGAGGATATATCTTCTCAAGGTCGCATAGGATAGTTGGTATCTTGTCTCTAAGGCGCTCCAAAGCATCTATCTGATATTTCTCTGAGAGTTCACGAAGAATTGTCCCAACTCTGCAACTACTCTGTATAAGTCAAAGGCGGCCCAATCCTCTAAGGATAACAGTAAAACCCTTTGAAGTAGGGCGTGGCAGTCATGAGTTTTCAACCCTTGTACCTTGTTTCCATCTGCTTGCGACTCTCCTTTCGGGGTTGGAAGCAAATCCATGTGGGAATCTCACCGCGTGAGGACCTCATGAAATTCTTTTCTTTTACCTTGTCCAAGGCATTACCACAGTGGTGCCATATCCGTGGTTTACCTTCATCTTGCACTGAAAATCACATCGATACCAGGTGTGTCAAATCAATCCTAGATTTTAAGGTATCTTCGTCTTGCCTTCAATATTAAGAAGTGTGCCGATAATGTTGTCACATATATTTTTCTTGATGTGCATCACATCAAGATTATACCATGATCCAAATCTTTCCAATACTCCAAGTCCCACAAAGTGGACCTGTGGGTAAACACTAATCTCTCTTCTGGCCTGCCACGCTTCCTTTTCCCGCTACCATTATCAGGATGGTTTCCTGGTGTAATATGCCTGAACTTCTCTAATTCCACTTGCAACTCATCAGCGGTGAGCCTCTTTGGCACATCACGGTTTTCATGCTTTGCATTGAACACATGTCTTCGCTATTTTCTAGGATGCGACTTGTCCTTGGCAAGGGGCGGTGTCCAATGTAACAGATCTTGCTAAGTATTGAGTATGGCCGTGATTCTGTCACTGTGAACACATGCATTGTAACCATGTGTCGTTCGCCCTGACATAGTGCCCAAAGCTGGATAATCATGGATGCACCAAATTATAACAGCACATAGAAATAAATCAGCTGGTGGGCTGCTATATAGGTCTCGAGTGAGAACACCCCTCCATAGCTTTTGAAGTTCCCCCACAAGAGGCTCCATGAACAAATCAAAATCCTTTCCAGGACTTTTTGGACCTGGGATGAGCAAGGCCATCATGCAGTTTGATTCTTTTGTGCAGACATTTGGAGGCATGTTGTAAGGATAACAAGCACGGCCACATGCTATATGTGGTGCTCTGGTGGCCAAATGGGTTAAATCCATCGAAGCTAAGCCAAGTCTAATGTTTCTCGGGTCAGCAACAAACTTTTCGTGTTTACGATTGAAGCTTTTCCACTCA
>JAHIAM010005916.1:0-24579 GCA_021605205.1 Aegilops longissima
TCATGGAACAAAAGTTCTATGACTTAGATGTGAAAATGGCGAGATTGATCTGCTGTGGAGCAACTACTGAGGATGACATGCGAGGAGAGGAAGAAAAAACAACAAGCGATGCATTTGCGGAGTGCCTAGAGCCCGAGGTCATCTGTTGTGCGATTCACGACACGAGCCACTTCATGCACTAGCTACAGCCTCGGTGCCACCAGCTCGGCTCCATCTACTTCAATGAAGCCTTCGTCCTCGGCGCTATCCGGACACCACCACACGAAGATCAAGCACGAGAGTCGATCTAGCACTATGCATTTTCTATGAACTTTTGGTAACTTGTTGCCAAAGGGAAAAATGTATAGATCATAAACTTCGAGAGAGAGAGAGTGTTGCTTTTGTTCTCTCTTGATTTGGTGGTTTTAAACTTGTTTGCTTTTGATTGCTTGAGATACTATGTTTGTGAGACATTGATGATCATGTGTTTGATCATAAGCTACACTTATGCATGTTTGATGATATTATCTTATCTATCCTATGTGATCATTCACTGTTCTTGGTGATGAGTGCATGTATTCAATCCGTATCATTTTGAGCGCTCCACCAAGATGTATGTGACATGGAAGAGTAACCCATGAGCCTAATTCCTTGTGCATTTGCCGTCCAAAGCAATTCGTAAACTATGCACAAATTTAGGGGGAGCTCTTGCTTATCACATACTTCTCAAAGCGACGATGTTTTCAATCTTATTATCATTTGTCGAAGCTTTGATCTATATGTTGTCATCAATTACCAAAAAGGGGGAGATTGAAAGTGCAACTATCCCTAGGTGGTTTTGGTAATTCATAACAACATATAGCTCATTGAGCTAATGCTATTCCAAGATGAACATTTCAGGAAAGCTCAATGAATGGCATGGCATGGATGATGAAAGTGGATCCCTCAAAATGCTAATGACAAAGGATTGGCTCAAGCTCAAAAGCTCAAGACTCTTCATTTTATATTTTAGTGATTCAAGATCACATTGAGTCTATAGGAAAAGCCAATACTATCAAGGAGGGATGAGGTGTTGCTTAATGAGCCTCTTGCTTCATGTGCTTAGTGATATGCTCCAAAACCCTCATCTACTTTCTCACATCCACATATGACCTAAACCTAAAGCCAAAATCGGTCTCACCGATTCTTCCTATCCGGCGCCACCGATTCCAAATGTCATAGCCACTGCCACAAACCCTAGGCAAATCGGTTCTACCGATAGGGATCTCGGTCTCACCGAGATGGGATTGTAATCTCTCTGTTTCCTTTTCATAACTTTTCGGTCTCACCAAAAGCGGATCGGTCCCACCGAGATTGCAATGTAAACTTCTGTTTCCCTTTGTATACGTTCGGTCTCACGAAAAGAGCGAATCGGTCCCACGAGTTTACTGACCAACTCTCTGGTTAGCTAATTACCAAAATCGGTCTCACCGAGTTTGTATGTCGGTCTCACCGAGATTACGTTATGCCTAACCTAACCATATCGGTCCTACCGAGATGCAAGTCAGTCCAAGAAACCCTAACGGTCACTAGGTTTACTAAAATCGGTCGACCGAGTTTGTTGATTCGGTCCCACGAGATTGGTAAATTTGTGTAGCGGTTAGATTTTGTGTGGAGGCTATATATACCCTCCACCTCCTCTTCATTACGTGGAGAGAGCCATCGAGAACAAACCTACACTTCCAACTTACCATTTAGAGAGAACCACCTACTCATGTGTTGAGACCAAGATATTCCATTCCTACCATATGAATCTTGATCTCTAGCCTTCCCCAAGTTGCTTTCCACTCAAATCTTCTTTCCACCAGATCCAAATCCTATGAGAAAGAGTTGAGTGTTGGGGAACTATCATTTGAAGCACAAGAGCAAGGAGTTCATCATCAACACACCATTTGTTACTTCTTGGAAGTGGTGTCTCCTAGATTGGCTAGGTGTCACTTGGGAGCCTCAAGCAAGATTGTGGAGTTGAACCAAGGAGTTTGTAAGGGCAAGGAGATCGCCTACTTCGTGAAGATCTACCGCTAGTGAGGCAAGTCCTTCGTGGGCGGCGGCGATGGTGGGATAGACAAGGTTGCTACTTGTGGACCCTTCGTGGGTGGAGCCCTCCGTGGACTCAGCATAACCGTTACCCTTCGTGGGTTGAAGTCTCCATCAGCGTGGAGTGCGATAGCACCACCTATCGGAACCACGCCAAAAACATCCGTGTCTCCAATTGCGTTTGAATCCTCCAAACCCTTCCCTTTACTTTCTTGCAAGTTGCATGCTTTAATTTCCGCTGCTCATACACTCTTTGCATGCTTGCTTGAATTGTGTGATGATTGCTTGACTTGTCCTAAGATAGCTAAAATCACCAAACTCTAAAAGCGGGAAAAGGCTAAGTTTTAATTGGTCAAGTAGTCTAATCACCCCCCTCTAGACATACTTCAAGGTCCTCTGAGAGGACGCATCAATAACTTTTAGATCTTCATCTTGATTTTCATAAATTGGAAGAACAAGCTTTAATAATGGCATCTTTGGAAGCACGCATCCTAGCGGTTCTTTCACTTGCACTCATCAATGGAAATTCTCATGGCATTGAGAGACTCATTGATATCATGCTTAGGAGGAATAGATCTAAGCTTTAAAGAATCAATTCAAGAGAAATTATATCAACGTTTGAAGCAAATCATCAACTTGAAGCAATTTCTCTTCAAGCAAAGCATTAAAATTCTTTTGTGAATTCATAAACTCTTTAATACTACTATGCAAATTCAGAGGCATCTTATTAAAATTTCGATAAGAGTTGTTGTAGAATTTCCATAATTATTAGAAGGATTACTAGGATAAGGCCTAGGATTAAAATTCCCTCTATAAGCGTTGCTTCAAAGCTATTCCTACCAACAAAATTCATATCCATAGATTCATTATTATTCTCAAGAAAAGTAGATAAAGCCATATCATTGGGATCAAGAGGAGTATTTTTAGGGCAAACATCTTCATAAGTTCATCCATCTTTTCCTCAAAACATTGATTTCTTCTATAGCATGCACTTTTTACTAGAAGATCTTTAGATTGTGCCATTGAGAATAATTATCCATAATATTATCAAGCAATTTGGTAGCATCTCCTAAAGTAATTTCCATAAGCAGCGCCTCATTGCTGCGAATCTAAAAGATTTCTAGAAGCAAAATTCAATCTGGCATAAATTTTTTGTATGATCATCCATAAATTCAAACCATGAGTAGGGCAATTGCGAAGCATTAATTTCATTCTTTCCCAAGATTGGGCAACATGCTCATGATCAAGTTGTTTAAAATTCATGATATCGTTCCTAAGAGTGATAATCTTAGCAGGAGGAAAATACTTAGAGATAAAAGCATCTTTGCACTTGTTCCAGAATCAATACTATTTTTAGGCAAGGATGAAAACCAAACTTGCTACGATCTCTAAGTGAAAAGCGGAAATAACTTCAATTTGACAATATTGTTATCCGTATCTTTCTTCTTTTGCATATCACACAAATCAACAAAATTGTTTAGATGGTATGGCGACCCGACCTGAATGGATCAAGTCTCACGTGGCAAAGTGTCATCCTGGATGGTATCTTTGACACACACGTTACTCGAGGATTTATAACAGAGATAAATCACATGTATAAAAAGCGTAAATACTATTACCTCAATCCAAATATAAGCGGAAGCAACAAGGTTGTGGATTCCCATCAACACCAGCAGCAAAGTTAGTGTAGAAATTGTAACCCTAACGTATCACTTACTAAATAAATCTGAAAAATGCAACATGAAAAGTTACAGCCCAAAAGCAGGTCGACACATGGAATATCTTTGGCAATGTAACATAGATAATAATGGAATGAAAAGCCTATACTACATGCATATATGGCTGGTGGAAGCTCTATGGTTACAGATTTTTTGCATAAAGCCAATTTTCCCTACTACAAAGGAATAAATTTATTTAACTATCATGGTGGTTGTTAAACATTGAGAATGGTTGACAACATCCTCAATCCCAATTAAAAGTACTCATTAAACCCAAACAAATTATATTAAGCAACGTGATGAGATCAACAGGATAATCCAAGAACTAGATACTCAAGATGTCCATAACCAGGACACGGCTAATCATGATTACTTTATACACTCTTCAAGAGGTTTGTGCACTTTTCCCCACAAGACTCGATCTCCTCCGTTTGATTTCTCGCACTACATGGTGTTTGAAAGCGGATGACCGAGACATAGTCTTTCGAGCGCTAGCACCTTACGTTTGGGTGACCGTGCCAACCTACAACCCCTACATCAGCTAGTCCACCCGTAAGTTCGCACAAATCAACTATGCTAGAGCCCATAATGGCTTGTGGCTGCACGAGGGAAGTTTCTAGTTTGAATAATCTCATGATCCCTTTGAGCACAGGTGGCGGTCGAAGAAATACAGGCAAGTCTGATAGAAACCAGGTGCCTCAATCCACCCAGATGTGTGTTTAAGTTTACCTTAAATAAACCATTAAATAACAATCTCACATCTGTCATGGATACACTCACCCAATCCACGTCTACTAGCATAGCATAGCATAATAAGCAAACGTAGAAGTAACTCCCAAAGGTTTGATAATAAAACAGGTAATAGGTACTACCTCATCTACTTCCCATCCCACAATTTAATTAGATCCTAATCATGCAAGTGTTTGAGGATAGATCTAATGCAATAAAAACTGGGTATGAGAAGAGTATGATCAAAGTGTTACTTGCCTTCTTGATGATCGCGTAACCTAGAGACTTTCGATAACTTGAAGCGGCACACTCCGGGTAATCTATCGCGGACAAACAAACAAGCATACAATAAATACTCATCTAATGCATAGGTAAAACTCAAATAGATCTAACCAGATAGTTCAACTTAAGAACTCCGGTTTGCAAAAGAATCAAATCAAGCGAAGCAACGAAAGTCAAGCGGCGGAAGAAAACAGCTTCGTTTTACTAATCTGGATCTAGGTCAAATTTACGGAAGCAAAAACTTGTTTAAGTAGATTATTCGGAAGAGGTTTTCGAGGCGAAACTCCAGGCGCTTGAATCGCTGATTCCGATAAGCAATGAAAAGTTATACTAAAAGCAATCGGATCAGGAATGCGATCGGAAAAATCGCGGATTAATCGATCGCCGCCCTTTTGAGCTGAACTTGAAGTATTATTTTCGTTGACAAGCGTGGGGATGGGGTCTTTTCTCGGTTGTGTTGATTTCTTGTGTTTTGATTGCATGCTTTATTTGAGGCTCGTAACACTACCCTCCTTGCGAGCCCCTGGCGTGAAGTGGGCATGGTATGTGCATGTCCCCGCTGCGCTCGGGCAAGCGGTGACGCAAACCCAGGACCAAGAGTGCAATTGCCACAGGACCACCGCGTGCACACCCTGCCATGGTCAGGCATTACGCTCCTCATGAGGCTCTCTCGGGGCGGACTAGCAGGCTCCTCGGGAAATCGGAACCTCATGAGCCACGGAGGGCTCCCCTCGGAGGAAAAGCATCGGCAACCACAAAACTAGCTCAAGGCCTGCTTGGATCGAGGTAAGTTATAGAAGCAAGCCTGCTGAGGGCTCGGGAGCTTGCGAGCGCGTTCAAGTCCGACCTAAGAAATAGAAGCGTTAATTCACATACACAAGGTCCCCCCTCCAAAATGCTTTTCGCCTTGCGAAGCCGTGTCCATGTCTTTTAAATGCGAGTTCAAGAGAGGCGTGGGCTCAATTAGACATGCCGCTCACAGCGTCGTCTGATGGCGCTCGCCTCGCGCTGCTTGCGCGTATCTTTGCAGCATCATCTTCACCGTCATCAACCGCGTCGTCTTTGTCCGCCCACGACTACCACCACGTCATCCTCGATGGCGAAAGCCTGACAGGGAGGCGTCACGTTGTAAATCCACCCAGCGCGTCGAGGTTGTCCCGGATAGCCACAGGCCTTTGAGAGGCGATAGTGGCGTCGAAGTCCAAGTGGGGGTCGAATTCTGGAGATGACTGAAGACGCGGAAGAACGCGTGCCCTAGGAGGCCTCGGCTCCTTTCCTCAACAAGCTCCCGAGCCCTCGCAGCACGGTCCTCCAGGCGCGTCACGATGTCGGTGAAGAAGCGGAGGTGGCTGGCGTAGTCTTCCACATGGGGATGAGGGCGTTCTCCTCGTGATGGCGCTTGATGCTCGATTAGCCCTCACTCCACAGGGGCCTAGAGCATGGGCGTGTGCTTTCATATTTACAGCGTCTCATCGACTACCGCCTCCTCTGTTTTGTCATGCGAGGGATGCAGCGTCATCAATCTGCTGCTGAAGTGAAAGCAGATCAGCGCGAGCCTCGGCCATGTCGTCCTGGGCGGAAGTCTGGGCCGCCACAACAGTCCTCTCGCGCTGCTCTGCCTTGTCTAGCCTAGACCTAAGGGCGGAAGTCCTGCCCTCATCTTCGGCCTCTGAGAGCTTCAGCTCCAGGCCTTACTCGTTGGCGAGATCCGCGCGAGCCTTCTCCACCCGCCGGTCGACCTCCTCCTGGATTCTGGCTTCGCGGGCGGCGACGACATCTTCGGCCATGGCCACATGGCGCTCCCTCATCTCCAGCCGCTCGTGTTCAGGCCGCTCCAAGGCCTCAGGCGCCCGATTGTTGGTGTCAAAACCGTGGATCTCGGGTAGGGGTCCCGATCTGTGCGTCTAGGTTGATGGTAGCAGGAAGCAAGGACACATATGTTTACCGAGGTTGGGGCCCTCTCGATGGAGGTAAAACCCTACTTCACCTTGATTAATATTGAAGATATGGCTAGTACAAGAGTAGATCTACCACGAGATCGTAGAGGCTAAACCCTAGAAGCTAGCCTATGATTGTATGATTGTAATTGTGATCGGCCTTCTAAGGACCAACCTCTACGGTTTATATAGACACGGGAGAGGGCTAGGGTTTACATGGAGGCGGTTACAAGGAAGGAAATATAATATCCGGATCGCCAAGCTTGCCTTCCACGTAGGGAAGTCACATCCGGACACGGTCGAGAAGTCTTGAGTCTTGTATCTTCACGCTTCAATAGTCCAGGACGTTGTATATAGTCCGGCTGTCCGTATACCCCTACTCAAGGACTCCTCGGTAGCCTCTGAACAGGCTTCAATGGCGATGAGTCCGTGGCCTGATCTTGTCTTGGAATTGCGAGGTTCCTCCTCCGAATACTCCAGGTAATTATCGAACACTTGAACCGTGTCGGATCCACAAAATGATCTTCACATGCCCACTGTAGAGAATGATATTACACAAATGCAATCTGGTGACAACCTTTTAGACAAAGACGTGTCATTACGGTCGGGTCATTATTGAACCGTTTTCCATAACCAGCCACAGTACGCACATTACGGCGGTTTCCTTGACGCGTCTTGTCAAAGCGAGAGATCGTGTCCCTTATGATGGGATTCTCATCAATACGGATCTGGTAATCTCACCACATCATCAATCGTGGCGCTTGGGAAGGAAGCGATTCCCAATGGGCAAGTGGGGGCGCACTTTCGTCGCCTCTATAAGGGATAAGATTTCTCCATTTTACTCCGCCTTCTTCCTCCTTTGCCCTCTCTCCCCTTGAGCTCCAGCGCCCAATCCCAAGTCTTCTCCATACAGCTAAACATATCTGGAGCGGGAGGCAAGTGGGTGGCTTCCGGCGGAGGAGAAGCATATCGCAAATCTTGGTGGCGGATACTTGGCGCGAGACATAAGCGCAATAGCTCTGGGACGGTGGGCAGGTCATTCCAACCAGGACCCCACGAGAGGTCGTGTTAAATGCATGCTGGGGTTTCCACTTCACCCCTGCCGTCCAGCGGGCTCATGTTCTACTACGGGCTAGATTTCCATGATCTAGCCACGAATTTCAAATCCTCAACATCTCGGTGTTCATCGTGGTATTATCGAGCTTTCCTCCACATCCGGCCTCACTTGAGTCCTGTGGCTACAAATCTTCTGCGTGAAGCGAAGATTGTCTGCAGCAACAAGCCCAGTCGGATGGGCCATAGTGGGCAAGATGCCTAACATCACACTGGTGGGCGGCTCCTTTGCGGAACCGTAAAAGGGTGGCAATCGGGGTGGTTCTACATCACCGAGCCGTGCGGTACGTAAAGCCCAGGTGGCGGCCCGAGTTCGATCCGAGCCCCCTGCGGCTCACCTCCTTGAGAGGAAAGGAAGGGCTTGACTTAGAGGCGAACCTCTGAGGCCTACCGGACTCAAACCTGCATCAAGAGCATGAAGGACAAGAACATTAAGCTCATCAACATGATCGAGGTCATGCTCGTTTGCGGATTCTGCCGTGCCAAAGGCGGCATTCAATCTATCGGAGTTACGTCGGCCGAACACCGGGCAGCAGGAGGCTCTATGGCATGAATCACAAAGGCAGCGTGGAAGGAGTTGTTTAAGGCCTCCGAAGTACCTCCTCCCACATCCGAGGACGTGGACTTCATGCGGCATGGCCCAGCGTCCGGTGAGTTTTAGGACTACCACGGATTCGGTTTCCCAATGCATTCATGGGAGAGTCTTAAGTATTTGTGTATATTTGATCGGGACTATGTAGAGACAATGAGGAAGCAGATTGACTATCCGGCTCCGCTGCCCAGATCAGTGATGCTCTCTTGGCGAGAGATCTTGATCCGATTGCCCTACAAGGCCTTGGAGAAGAAGGCGAAAAAAAGGCCACAGGGACGGGAAGGGTCTCCGTGGGTTGTCTTGGAAGCCTCGTCAAAGAAGACAACGGCGCCTCCTCCTCGAAGAGGAAGAAGAAAGAAGAAACCGCCCCATCCAGAAAGGAGGAGGCACGAGGGAGGCGGGCCATGGGGACAGGAGAGGCCCTCGGCCCATAAGGATCATACCCACGTCGTCCGATGGCAGAGAAAGCAGATCTCCTCTGCGAAGGCAGGGAAGCAGAAAAACTCTACCTCCATATTTGGGAAGGAGAAAAAGAAGCCGCGGGAGGGCTGGGACACAAGAAGGAAGGCGTCCCTTCCGGACTACTTCACTACGGCCGCTCATAGCGAGGAAGGGTGGCTGCCAGGGGAAGCCCCTGGCGCGATCGTCAGTGTCCGCACTCTCACCGGTGATTTTTACTTCGTAGTTGTTTAATAACGCCCGAACATATATGCAGTTCGGCGGGGGCTCATCCGGAGGTGTCGTCTTGGATGGGTCTCTGAAGTGCTTGAGATGAACTCTCTAGCGGCCACCACTCCTCAGGCTGCGGGGATGACACGGTGTTGTCCCGAAGGTTCCCAGCGACGGGGAGGTGACCTGGAGACACCCAAAGGCAGAGTTCCAAATGTCGAGACAAGCGGGGTTCAAGATCCCTGCGGATCGCATCGATGAGTCGCTTGACAAAGCGGACTCTTGACCGAACACTGTTCGGAACCCATAGCAGTTCGGATTTAAGCGACCAACCCCTCGTTAGGGAGGCGAGCACGTCCGTGCCGAGGACTTCCGTCGCGCCAGCAGCGCCCGGACGATCTAGTGAGCGCTTGGCGCTTCCATGGATGACCGTACGCGCGCCACTCTTATGAGTGCGGTGATTCAAATTATGTCCGCCCAGGCGGACTAACCGCTTTACACAAGCCTCTGATGGGCTTCAAGGTAAGTAATAAAATGTGTGAAATTACCACCCGATGGGTAGTAGCCTGATACTCATTTGGTGTTGGAAAGAAAAGCCAAGCGGAGGGTCCCATATAATCTCTTGAGGAGTCTAATAAGTGTTTATGTGACTAAGGAGGCGTCTTTGCTTGCGCTGCTTTGCCCATGCAATTTGAGGTTGCCAAACTAAGCGGGACTGGAGGCGGTAGCGGAGAGCTCGACCTCACGAAGAAGCAGCTCGAAGAGCAAAAGGTGAGTAATTCTCCGCTCTTATGTATGTAGATAGATAAAAGTATTTAGTCGACGAAGGCAGCGTGCATCGTGTGGCGAGTCCACCGCCCGGTGATATCCACAGAAGAAAGCGCTATCCGAAGCGAAGACAAGCGGCCTTGGAATGCAAAAAGCCGCGAGAAGCAAAGTGCTAGAGTGGTGGCGGTACAACAAGAGCTCCAGGAACTCAACAAGTTGAGTCCGTGGAGCATGATCTAAAAGATGAAAGAGGCCGAGCTTGCGAAGGCCCTTGTAATATGAAAGAGCGCCAAGGCGAAGGCGAGAAGGCACAAGAGGAGATCGAGGAGGCCAAAAAGATAGCGACGGGTAAGAAATTCTTTGTGCAAAGCAAACACGTGGAGGAGGCGTTTCTTTTACTTACTTTCGAATCCGGAGCTCTCGGCGTTCGCGAATCTGCCATAGCGTGTCCGAATGGCGGAGTTCTACCCTGCCCAAGAGAGCTCAGCGGAGAAAGGCACATTACGGTCGATATCTTTGGGGCGAACATAACGCCTCTGAGTGATCAAGCTGAAGCGGTTGGTTGAACTCCACGGCGACGAAGTGGCTATGAAAGATTTCATAGTCCGGATGTAGCTGGTGAGCCCCTGCCCACTAGCTATTTAGGCTGATCAATACGGTGGTGAATGCTGTCAGCGGCTTGAAATAATCAAGCGATCCGCTTGCATCGAGGTGCCGCGAATTTTACCAGCGTGAAAGTTGCATTGCAAAATTTGGATCCCGAAGCTGATGAAGGAGCCCAGTCGGTCAGGAGGGAGCAAGGAGCATTGCCATCAAGAAGTATTATGATGGTGTTATGAAGGGAGCTGAATCTCATGGCAAAGCCGAATGTACTAAAGACAAGATCTTTGACTAAATGTACTTTCTGCGCTATTGTAATTTAGGGCGGAGTTACTGTGCTATATAGCACTATTTAGATTTAAAATATTACCATATGCGGCTGTTTATCCAATTACGAAAGTAGGCGGTCATTGACTAAGCCCCCACGTACCTAATGCAAGGTGGTAGCGCGCCCGATGCGGCTATATCTCCCGTGTCGAGAGCACGACTTAGAAGCATAACCGCATTGAAAGCAATGTCATAAGTGAGGTAATCTTCACACAACCCATGTAATAAATAAGGAAAAGATACATAGTTGGCTCACGATCGCCACTTCACACGTACATAAATAAACATCCATCATTGAGTACACTCAAGGTCCGACTACGGAACCAAAATAAAAGAAAGATACCCCAAATGCTACGGATCCCGATCGTCCCAAGCTGAGCACCACTCTGATCATCAGGAAAAGACACATAATGTGACCACGTTCCTCGTCGAACTCCACTTGAGCTCGGTTCGTCACACCTTGGCATCATCGGCACACCAAGCTGTTTTGGTAGAATCATGAGTCACGGGACTCACAATCTCACACCCGAGATCAAGACTATTTAAGCTTATAGGAAGGACGGAGTAGTAAAGTGGAGCTGCAGCAAGCGACTAGCATATATGGTGGCTACATCGCAAAAGAAGGCGAGAAGAGAAGCAAAGCAGGGCGTGAAGCTAATAGCGATCAAGAAGTGATCTGAACTACTTCGTCGGACATAACTCCAACACCGTGTTCACTTCCGGACTCCGCCGAGAAGAGACCATCCAGTTACACCTTGATTGATGTGTATTTTATTTGAGGTCAACTTGGGTTTTCTACAACGGACATTAACAAATTCCCATCTGCCTCATAACATGAGACACGGCTTTGAAAGATATTACCTGCGGGGTGTCCCAACAGCCCATTATAAGCTCTCACGGTCAGCGAAGGATATTCCTTCTACGGGAAGACCGATCAATCTCGGAATCCCGGACTACAAGACATTTCGACAGCAATAAAACAAGACCAGCAAAGCCACCCGATTGTGCCGACAAATCCCGATAGGAGCTGCACATATCTCGTTCTCGAGGCACATCCGGATGAGACATCCTACTGAGTAAAACCAAGCCTCGAGTTTCCCGTGGTGGCCCCATGATCTACTCGTTTGGGCCAGCACTCGAAGGAACATTGGTCGGGGGTTAAAATAAAGATGACCCTCGGACTCGCGAAAACCGGGGAAAAAGGCTTAGGTGGCAAATGGTAAAACCAAAGTTGGGCCTTCTTTGGGCGAGTCTTATTCAAAGCGAACTGTCAAGGGGTCCATAAATCACCCAACCGTGTAAGGGAGCGAAATCAAGGAACATAACACGGTATGGCGGAAACTAGGGTGGCAGAGTGGAACAAAACACCAGGCATAAGGCCGAGCCTTCCACCCTTTACCAAGTATATAGATGCATTAATTATAGCAGATATATATTGTGATATCCCCAACAAGTAAACATGTTCCAAAAAGAACAACATCTCCATGTTCAACAAGGAACAAACTTCACTTCTTCACGCAACTAACAGCGCTATAAGAGGAGCTGAGCAAAGCGGTAACATAGCCAATCAACGGTTTGCTAGGAAAAGGATGGTTAGGGGCTGACATGGCAATATGGGTGGCATGATATAGCAAGTGGTAGGCATCGCAGCATAGGCATAGCAAAGAAGCGAGCAACTAGCATAGCAAAGATAGAAGTGATTTGAGGTATGGTCATCTTGCTGCAATGTTCTCGAGTTGTCGAAAGCTTGATCCTCGTAAGCGTTCTCAACAGGTTCCTCGTTCACGTACTCGTCTCGGCTCTACCCAAAGCAACAACACAAACAAAGGAACCACAATAAATCACGGTGCAATGCACAATCAACATGATGCAAAACATGACATGATATGCGGGATGTGATATGCAATGCGTATCTGCGCTCGGAAGGAAAATGATGAACCAGGCATCAACTTGGCAAACCAAGTATGCCACTGGAAAGATGAGATGATTTCGGTTGAAATCGATATAAAGATCACGGAATCGGATGCACGGTTTGCAAATGACAAGCAAAACAAGAATGGCACAAATCTGCCATTAACAGCATGATGCCACTTAGCAAGCAACAAGAAATTAAGCTACTGCACCCAAACGTACCAACAAAGTATATGCAGTGATCTACACAAGATGCTCGACAAAAGATGAGCACTGAGCTACTGGCTAGTTCACATCATAACAGGTTCAAACAAGCATGGCAAAAGTGCACAAAATATCAGGCTGGACATGGCAAAAACAGCATCAGGTTGCAATGTTCAGAGCAGCAAAACTACATGCTACAGGAACTTAAAATAGCAAAACATGGCATGGCATGAATCTACTCAAAGCATAGAACAAAAGTCCTTACTGACCATAAGCCAAAAAGGATCAGAAAATATAGTAACACCCATGTCAATATTGAAAGTTTAGTTAACAGATTCAGCAACATGGCATGTCAAAACTGATAACAAGTAGGCATGTTTACAAGCTCAATGCACTCACTACAGAGCCTTATATGATAAACTAAGCATACATACATCAAGAAGACATGGCATAGAAGACATACATGGCAAGAACAATAACATAGCATACATGGATCAACCACAACAACCTTGGCAAAATTGAATAACATGTAAACAATCTGCCAGGAAACATTTGATAGCAAAAGTAGAGCTCGATTGACTCAAGCTATGGCACTCCATAATTGCAAACAAGGGCATGGATGGATAGAGCAAGACATGTTTTAACAAAACATCCTTACTGAAGTATCTCAAAATATGCATGGATCTCTCGGTAGCATCAAGTTAACATGGCATCAAAATATCAGCTAAACAGGGCTGAAATCAGCAACATCAGGACACCTACTTTGCATGCTTGTGCTAGTCACCACATAGATCACAAAAATACATGGCACACCCCTGGAAAGATGGCATGGCATATTACAAAACACATGTAGGACTCAAATTCATAGGATGCACACATCAATCATAGCAAAAATAACAAAAGTGCAAGTTACATTAAGAAAGCGAAACTAACATCACATAGCCTCTTCCAACAGCATTTCGGGCATCAAGATGAGCTCAAATGAAAATGATGCAATGAGATGAAATGATCTACTCTTGAGGCGAACATTTTGACATATTATCTGCGCATAAAATGGATCTACAGATGCAAAGTTATACTATGATGAAAATGCCACGAAATATAACGGAAGAAAGACTTAGAAGAAAAAATGAGGGAAGAAAGTCAGCGGAGATCGGATCCGGATCGGGCCAGATCGGATCGGTCAGTCGAGTCTTCAGGAACGCGAGGAGGAGGCCTGGCAGGCGGAGGAAGGAAGGAGGCGGAGCGGAGAAGCAATGGCAGGCCAGCAATGGCCGAAGCCGAAGAGCCCCGGCCATGTGCGAGCCGTGTGCATGCAGATGGCCAGCAGCCCTTGGCAGGCAGGTGACGCCAGCGGTGATGGCCTGAAGCCAGTGAGCCAGCCAGGAATGTGGCCAGCCAAGCAGCCCGATGTATGGCCCAGCAGGCCGGCGCCAACCGGAGCATGAACGAGCCCGGCGCCTTGGAGGAGAGGATCCGGAGGCCACGTGTACGATGCCCAGCTCGGCAGCAGCGTGGCGGTGTCCGGTGGCGAGGCGTCCGTCATGTGTGGAGGGGAAAAATTAGGGTTTGGGAGGAATGATCCGGAATTGGGGGAGTGTTTAAATAGGCATAGAGGAGCTAGGAGAGTCAAATGAGGTGTAGTTTTACCGCCCACGATCGTGATCGAGCAGCGGAGAGCATGGGGTGACTTAGATGGGTTATTGGGCTGTTTTGAAGGGTGTTGGGCTGCAACAAAAGAGGCCTTTGCTTGAGAGTCACGGTTAACCGTTGGAGTACCAAGCGAGCTCAAATGACCGAAACTTGACGGTGGTCTGGTGGTATACCAAGGCCACTAGACAAACCTCGGTCCATTCGAGAAGGTTTAGTACCCTTTGCGGAAAAAGCGTAAAGGGGCGCCGGGGAGATAGGAGTCTGGGATTGCAAAAGCGGACAGCGGAAAAATGCTCGGAATCATGAGGCGAACACGTATGCAAATCGATGCACATGATGACATGATATAAAATGCATGACATGGACAAAATGCAAAATGAAGAAAAACCCAACCACGGAGGAATATCATATCACAATGCGAAAATGGCAAGAGTTGGAGTTACAAATATGGAAAGTTACTTAGGGTGTTACAACCTCCACCACTACAAGGATCTCGTCCGAGATCTAGGACTGAAAAAGAACTCGGATATTGGAGCGGAGGTGATCCTCGCGCTCCCGAGTAGCTTCTCGGTCGGAATGGTGTGACCACTTCACTTTCGAAATTTGATTGACTTGTTGCGAGTCTTGCGCTCGGTTTCTTCAAGAATAACAGCAGGGTGCTCATGATAAGAGATCTTCTTGAAGGTCAATCTCTTGAAGTTGATAGTGCGTTCAGGAGTCTTGAAGCACTTGCGAAGCTGTGACCGCGTGAAACACATCGTGCCGCGTTTGCAAAGTTGGATGGAAGCTCAAGTTGATAGGCGAGATCGCCTCTTTTCCCAATGATCTTGAAAGGACCCACGTATCTAGGGGCAAGCTTCCTTTGATACAAGGCGGCGAGTGCCTTTCATTGGAGGAGGCAGAGTAGACATGGTCTCCGATTTCAAAAGCCACATCACGGTGCTTATCATCATAATAGCTCTTCTGGCGCGATTGCGCGGCTTTGAATTCTCACGAATGACTTTGCACATTTCTTACATACGTGATCAAGTCATTGCCAAGAAGTTGGCGTTCACTGTCTCGGACCAATTGAGAGAGTCTGGCACTTTACGCCATAGAAATTTCGAATGGGGCCTTGCCGAACTCAACTTGGAAGCTGTTGTTGTAGGAGAACTTCGGCATATGGAAGACAATCTTCCACTTCATACGAAAGAAATGACACAAGCCACGAGCATATCTTCAAGGATTTGATTAACTCGCTCAACTTGGCCACTTGTTTGAGGATGGAAAGCTGTCTTTGAAAGCGAATGTTGGTGCCCATGGCCTTGAAAAGAATCCCAAAACTTGGAGGTAAAGATGCTTACGGTGCTGAAGAGATCACTTGTGGAATGCCGTGCAAGGAGACAATCTGGAGGTGTATAGCTCTGCCATTGAGCTCTTTGTGATGGATTCTTTGATAGGAAGAAAATGAGCCACTTTAGTAAGCTTGTCAATGACAACAAAGATAGCATCATTTCACGCTTGGACTTTGGAAAACCAGTCCACGAAGTCCATCTCAATATGATCAAACTTCCATTACGGAATAGCAAGAGGTTGGAGGAGACGGCTGGTCTTTGGTGTTACCTTTCACTCTCTGCGGACATCACACTCATTCACGAATTGAGCAATTTCTCGCTTCATTCGAGTCCACCAATATATTGCTTGAGGTCATGGTACATCTTAATACTTCGGGATGAATGGATAGAAGCGAATTGTGAGCCTCGTTCATAATGACTTTTCTCGAGATCACCCTTAGGAACCACAATCCGGTCCTCAAGAAAAGAGTATCTTTGTCATCAATGTGGAAGCACTTGTACTTGGAAATGCCCTTGTCGATACCACGTTTCACCTTTTTCACCATGGTATCCGAGAAGTTGAGCCTCACGAATCTGATCTTCCAAAGTAGGAGACTATGAGGTTGGCAAAGAAAGCCTTGAGGAACAACTTGAAGATTCAGCTTGAAAGCTTCACGAGAGATCCGGTTGGAAGGGCTTGAGGATTAGGCTATTGCGATAAGCCTTCTGCTCAAAGCATCTGCAATGACATTGGCCTTGCGGAGTATATTCAATACTTGGGTTGTACTCTTGAATCATTTCGACCCATGAGTGCACTGAGGTTGAGGTTGGGTTGAGTGAAGATGTACTTGAGACTCTTGTGATCGGTGAAAATGTCCACTTTCCTTCCCAACAAGAGATGTCTCCATGTTATCAATGCATGGACAATGCCGCCAACTCAAGATCGTGAGTGGGGTAGTTCTTCTCGTTAGGCTTCAACTGGCGAGAGGTATAAGCCACAACTCTCTTCTCTTGCATTAACACAGCACGAGACCTTGAAGAGAAGCATCACGAGAAAACTTCAAATGGCTTGGATTCATCGGGAGGAGTCAAGGCGGGAGGCTGTGGCGAGTTTCTCTTTGAGAGTATTGAAAGCAACGTCACACTCGGGAGACGGACATACTTCACATGCTTACGGAGGAGGTTGGAAAGAGGCTTTGCAATCTTGGAGAAGTTCTCAGCGAATCTTGACAGCAAGCTTGCAAGACCAAGAAAACTGCGGAGGCTTGACGATACGAGGAGGTTCCCAATTCACAATTCGGACACCTTCTCGGGATTACTAGCGATACCCTTAGCGGAGATGATATGACCAAGATAAAGCACTTCATCAAGCCAAAATTCACATTTGGAGAACTTAGCATAGAATTGATACTCTCGAGCTTGTCTAGCACCAATCGCAAATGTTTGGCATGATCCTTCTTATTCTTGGAGAAGACCAAAATATCATCAAGATAGACCAAGGCAGATTCATTGGTGTAGGGGTTGAATATGAAGTTCATCATCAGAGAGAATGTTGGAGGAGCATTGACAAGGCGAAAGACATGACGGTATATTCATAAGAACCAAAGCATTACGAATGCTGTCTTGGGAATATCTTGTTCACGAATCACGAATCGATGATAACCCATCTGAGAAGTCAAGCTTGGAGAACACTTTAGCACCTTTGAGTTGCTCGAAAAGCTCATTGATGTTGGGAAGTGGATACTTGTTCTTGATTGTCTTCTTATTCAATGGGTGATGTCGGCGCAAAAGTCGGTCCGTGCCATCCTTCTTACGGACAAAAGAACACCACAACCCCAAGGAGATGAACTTCGATGCGATCAAACCCAGACGCTCTTGTTCATCGAGCTGCTTCTTCAATTCCTTCAGCTCATCGAGGTCCAAGCTTGTATGGGCGCTTGCAAGCGGGTTGATGCAGGCTCAAGATCGATAATGAACTCAAGCGGCGATGAGGAGGCATACCGGAAGCTCTTACGGAAAGACATCTTGGTACTCTAAGCATTTGGAATCGAGAGATAGCATCAATTACGCCGGGATGAGGTGTTGCTTAATGAGCCTCTTGCTTCATGTGCTTAGTGATATGCTCCAAAACCCTCATTCTTTCTCACATCCACATATGACCTAAACCTAAAGCCAAAATCGGTCTCACCGATTCTTCCTATCCAGCGCCACCGATTCCAAATGTCATAGCCATGCCACAACCCTAGGCAAATCGGTTCTACCGATAGGGATCTCGGTCTCACCGAGATGGGATTGTAATCTCTCTTTCCTTTTCATAACTTTCGGTCTCACCAAAAGCGGATCGGTCCCAAGGATTGCAATGTAAACTTCTGTTTCCCTTTACATACGTTCGGTCTCACGAAAAGAGCGAATCGGTCCCAGGTTTACTGACCAACTCTCTGTTAGCTAATTACAAAATCGGTCTCACCGAGTTTGTGTAATCGGTCTCACCGATTACGTTATGCTAACCTAACCATATCGGTCCACCGAGATGCAAGTCGTCCAAGAAACCCTGGTCACTAGGTTTACTAAAATCGGTCGGCCGAGGTTGATTCGGTCCCACGAGATTGGTAAATTGTTATGTGGTTAGATTTTGTGTGGAGGCTATATATACCCTCCACCTCCTCTTCATTAGTGGAAGAGCCATCGAGAACAAACCTACACTTCCAACTTACCATTTAGAGAGAACCACCTACTCATGTGTTGAGACCAAGATATTCCATTCCTACCATATGAATCTTGATCTCTAGCCTTCCCAAGTTGCTTTCCACTCAAATCTTCTTTCCAGATCCAAATCCTATGAGAGAGAGTTGAGTGTTGGAACTATCATTTGAAGCACAAGAGCAAGGTTCATCATCAACACACCATTTGTTACTTCTTGAAGTGGTGTCTCCTAGATTGGCTAGGTGTCACTTGGGAGCCTCAGACAAGATTGTGGAGTTGAACCAAGGAGTTTGTAAGGAAGGAGATCGCCTACTTGTGAAGATCTACCGCTAGTGAGGCAAGTCCTTCGTGGCGGCGAGCCATGGTGGGATAGACAAGGTTGCTACTTGTGGACCCTTCGTGGGTGGAGCCCTCCGTGGACTCAGCATAACCGTTACCCTTCGTGGGTTGAAGTCTCCATCAGCGTGGAGTGCGATAGCACCACCTATGGAACCACGCAAAAACATCCGTGTCTCCAATTGCGTTTGAATCCTCAAACCCTTCCTTTACTTTCTTGCAAGTTGCATGCTTTAATTTCGCTGCTCATACACTCTTTGCATGCTTGCTTGAATTGTGTGATGATTGCTTGACTTGTCCTAAGATAGCTAAAATCACCAAACTCTAAAACTGGGAAAAGGCTAAGTTTTAATTGGTCAAGTAGTCTAATCACCCCCCTCTAGACATACTTCAAGGTCCTCTGAGAGGACGCATCGATAACTTTTAGATCTTCATCTTGATTTTCATAAATTGAAGAACAAGCTTTAATGGCATCTTTGGAAGCACGCATCCTGTGGGTTATACTTGCATATCAATAAAATTCTCATGGCATTGAGAGACTCATTGATATCATGCCAGGAAGAATAGATCTAAACTTTGAATCAATTCAAGAGAAATTATATCAACGTTTGAAGCAAATCTAACTTGAAACAATTTCTCTTCAAGCAAAGCATTAAAATTCTTTGTGAATTCATAAACTCTTTAAATACTACCATGGAAATTCAGAGGCATCTTATTAAAATTTTAGGTAAGAGTTGTTGTAGAATTTCCATAATTATTAGAGGATTACTAGGATAAGGCCTAGGATTAAAATTCCCTCTATAGCGTTGCTTCAAAGCTATTCCTACCAACAAAATTCATATCCATAGATTCATGTATTCTCAAGAAAAGTAGATAAAGCCATATCATTGGGATCAAGAGGAGTATTTTTAGACAAACATCTTCATAAGTTCATCCATCTTTTCCTCAAAACATTGATTTCTTCTATAGCATGCACTTTTTACTAGAAGATCTTTGATTGTGCCATTGAGAATAATTATCCATATTATCAAGCAATTTGGTAGCATCTCCTAAAGTAATTTCCGCATAACCTCATTGCCCGAATCTAAAAGATTTCTAGAGCAAAATTCAATCTGGCATAAATTTTTGTATGATCATCCATAAATTCAAACCATGAGTAGGGCAATTGCGACATTAATTTCATTCTTTCCCAAGATTGGGCAACATGCTCATGATCAAGTTGTTTAAAATTCATGATATCGTTCCTAAGGTGATAATCTTAGCAGGGAAAATACTTAGAGATAAAAGCATCTTTGCACTTGTTCAGAATCAATACTATTTTTAATAAGGATGAAAACCAAACTTTATACGATCTCTAAGTGAAAAGCGGAAATAACTTCAATTTGACAATATTGTTATCCGTATCTTTCTTCTTTTGCATATCACACAAATCAACAAAATTGTTTAGATGGTATGTGACCGACCGAATGGATCAAGTCTCACGTGGCAAGTGTCATCCACTGGATGGTATCTTTGACACACACGGTACTCGAGGATTTATAACAGAGATAAATCCATGTATAAAAACGCAATAAATATTTACCTCAATCCAAATATAAGCGGAAGCATTAGGGTTGTGGTTCCATCAACACCAGGCAAAGTTAGTGTAAATATAACTAACGTATCCTTACTCAAATGCGTCTGAAAAATGCAACATGAAGTTACAGCCCAAAAGCAGGTCGGCACATGGAATATCTTTGGCAATGTAACATAGATAATAATGGAATGAAAAGCCTATACTACATGCATATATGGCTGTGGAAAGCTCTATGGTTACAGATTTTTTGCATAAAGCCAATTTTCCCTACAAGGAATAAATTTATTTAACTATCATGGTGGTTGTTAAACATTGAGAATGGTTGACAACATCCTCAATCCCAATTAAAAGTACTCATTAAACCCAAACAAATTATATTAAGCATTGATGAGATCAACAGGATAATCCAAGAACTAGATACTCAAGATGTCCATAACAGGACACGGCTAATCATGATTACTTTATACACTCTTAGGAGGTTTGTGCACTTTTCCCCACAAGACTCGATCTCCTCCGTTTGATTTCTGCACTACATGGTGTTTGAGAAGCGGATGACCGAGACATAGTCTTCGAGCGCTAGCACCTTACGTTGGGTAGACCGTCCAACCTACAACCCCTACATCAGCTAGTCCACCCGTAAGATTCGCACAACTTAATCAACCTAGAGCCCATAATGGCTTGTGGCTGCACAGAAGTTTCTAGTTTGAATAATCTCATGATCCCTTTGAGCACAGGTGGCGGTCAGAAGAAATACAGGCAAGTCTGATAGAAACCAGTGCCTCAATTAGAAGGTGAGTTAAATTTCCACACAGCACAATCAAGCTGAGCTTTGTTGATAAAGCCGATCCATTCAGAATAAGATCAATATCCAGGTCAAGAACAATTGGTTTAGCAAATCTATAATCGCCCATCTTGATAGAGACATTAGGACAATCAAACTAGAATTCATAAGCCTGCCGGAAACAATTGCTAGAGGTTTAACCAAGAATTCGAAGTGAAATCATGCTTGGCAAAAGCGGTCTCGACATGAAACAATCGATGCACGTATCAAATAAGACTTTTGCGGGAATATCATTAGCGAGAGATTACCCATGATCACATCGAAGAATCCTCTCGAGCTGCATTCATCATATTGACCTTTGCAAACTTGGGATTATGTGACCCTTGCATTCTGGAAGATTTCACGGGAGGAGGCGGAAGGCGCCTCGGTTGAACACTTGTTAGCATAGTGACCTTTCTGCGACATTTGTTGCAAGTCACCTCGAGGCGGACGGTGGTAAGGAGCACTTGACCTTGGAGCTTAGAACTAGACTTGTTACGATAGCTTGGGTTGGGTGGGTGGGAAGATCCACGACCACGAGTTCTTCTTGATAAATTGGTGGACGGAGGAGGAGGAAGGTAGAACCTCTTTGTAGCTGCCACTTGAGAGGAAGAAGAAGGTGACTGCATCCGATTCTCTTCTTAGAAGCCTCACATTTGAGCTGGGCAGCTTCTTGCTTGATGCCATGTTGTAGAATTCATCATACTTATCGGCTCAAAAAGCACAAGAGCTAATTGCAGATCTTCTCTCGGACCACCTCTGATTGATAGATCATACTCTTTTCATCAGTCGTCTTGCTTAGAAAAGCGGCGAGTTTAGGCTGGATATTGTATTGATAGACAGACATGTTGCCTGCTTGAGATTGCGGAACTCCTCACGCTTGCTCTCAACAACACTTTTGAATGTGATGAGCTCCGAAATCCGGCGGAACTCATCCCGAGGTAATGACCACGACCTCCTGGAATCTTTGTATTGCTGGTACCACTCGGCAGGTCCTTGAGTTGAAGCGATGCAAACTTGACAAAGTCCTCGGTCGACATTGCTACAATCAAAATTCTTCGAGATGTCCACAAGCCAATTCGGCGTCATGGCCTCGACCGACCCGAAGACTTGGTGATTAGCGAGGCGGCGAGGAAGTAGCAAAGTCGGCTGATTGTTGCCTTGACCTTGATTTCCTTGATTGCCTTGCCCTGATGCGTTCTTGCAAGAGGTGCAAAATCATCGAGCATTGGCATTGGTGGCTGCCATGATAGCTTGCCGGGCCTGGAGGCGGAGGTGGAGGTGGAGGTTGGTGATCCCCATCATTGCGATCCGGATTGAGGCCGTTGGCGGAGCCATCTGAAGAGGTGACATCCGTTAGTCCTTTGATAGACAAATGATAAGTAGAATCAGCGGATAGAAATTGCAACATATAGTCTTCACAATAAACATTGAACAAGAATGAGCGAATGAATTCAAAAGTTAATCATCACCGTCCATTAAGGTGAGAAGCCACTTAGATAAAGATATGGAAACAACATCTGTCTTAGAAACAAATCGAATATCTGGCGAAAACAAAAGATTGGCTTCTAGAATGAGCGGAACAAACACATGATAGAATTTAGCCCAAAGTGTTAGTGGTGGGGCCCACCGGACCTGACGTATAGCGGGCGTCACGAATGACAAACAAGGCGTCCCGAATCAGCATAGCCAAGGATTCTTTAAGGCGTCTTGCGACCCTTGTAAATCGGCCGTGAATGGGCGGACCACTGAGCGTTGAACCCCAATCTCAAATCATACATCATCGGAAAGATATCCTGTAAGCTACTAGAATTCCCACCTATAAACTCCGAAACTTTACGGTTATGCAATCGGTGTTGGGGATCAGGGGACACAAAATATATCACCCAAACTAACAATACCTAGATCCATTGTATCCATCCGTCAACACATAACCAAGAAATCCTCGGAAATCGTGTACCTCGACCTTGAAAAACATCCGTTATACAAGTCATGACAATACTCCTGCACTCCCACGATCTTTGGGCTATCGGGTTATCTCACCAACAAGCTGCACAAAAGAGATTTCGATGTCGGCAAAACTCGGTATTCGAGCTGCAGCGTAAAATTGTGGCGACAACACCTCGGAGCTCAACTCCCGGGACAGCCACAACCCTAAATGTCGGGAGGCACCAAGAACAATGTTCTCGTCACAAAACCATCGGAGCGATTCCAAGATACCCGTGATCCTAATTTTTTTAGTGAAATTTGAGAAGGAGAGTCAAAATCTCGTCGGATACCTCACCGGGCGATGAAGGGTGGGGAGTAAAAAATCCTACTCTCCGATATATATAATCCTAAGACTCAAAACATTTTCCATTCTAGACTCAACAGCATGACAAACAATAAGTAGGGGCTCCTAAGTGAGGAAGGCTCGATTACCAACATAGCGCCCGATCGGCTATATCTCCCGTGTCGAGAGCACGACTTAGAAACATAACGCATTGAAAGCAATGCATAAGTGAGGTAATCTTCACACAACCCATGTAATAAATAAGGAAAGAGATACATAGTTGGCTTCGATGCCACTTCACAGTACATAAATAAACATCCATCATTGAGTACACTCAAGGTCCGACTCGAAACCAAAATAAAGATACCCCAAATGCTACACGGACCCGATCGTCCCAGCTGGGCTCCACTCTGATCATCATGAAAAGACACATAATGCGACCACGTTCCTCGTCGAACTCCACTTGAGCTCGGATCGTCACCTGCCTGGCATCGTCGGCCTGCAACTGTTTTGGTAGAATCTGAGTCACAGGGACTCGGCAATCTCACACGCGAGATCAAGACTATTTAAGCTTATAGGAAGGACGAGTAGTAAAGTGGAGCTGCACAAGCGTAGCATATATGGTGGCTACATGCAAAGAGAAGCGAGAAGAAAAGCACGGCGTGAAGCTAATAGCGATCAAGAAGTGATCTGAACTACTTCGTCAGACATAACTCCAACACCGTGTTCACTTCCCGGACTCGCAGAAGAGACCATCACAGTTACCTGCCAGATTGATGTGTATTTTATTTGAGGTCAACTTTGGGTTTTCTGCGGACATTAACAAATTCCCATCGCCTCATAACTGCAGACACGGCTTTGAAGATATTACCTGCGGGTGTCCCAACAGCCCATTATAAGCTCTCACGGTCACGAAGGATATTCCTTCTACCGGGAAGACCGATCAATCTGGAATCCCGGACTACAAGACATTTAGACAATAAAACAAGACCAGCAAAACC